>CM032664.1:5480437-5540699 GCA_019095985.1 Streblospio benedicti
TATTGAGAGAATTCAATCATTCAGTGGATTTTATAGATGGACGGTATGTAGTTAGGTTGCCCTGGAAGCCAAACCTGAAGGAAGTGCTGTTGTCTAATGAAAGAGAAGCAAAGAGAAGGCTAGGAAGTTTGAACAGAAAGCTAGATAAAGACCCCTCACTTAAAAGAAGATATGATGAGGCATTGCGGGAAATGGAGAAATCTGAAGTCATAGAAGAGGTTCCATCAGATTCTCAAATAGAAGGACCAGTTTTCTACTTACCTCATAGACCTGTGGTGAAAGAATCTAGCTCATCAACAAAAATAAGGCCTGTTTTTGATGCATCGGCGAAGACTGAAAATGGACTTAGTCTCAATGATTGTCTTGAGGTTGGTCCTTCTCTGATTCCAAAATTGGTAGAAGTTTTGCTTAGATTTAGAAGATGGCAAGTAGCTCTTTGTGGTGATATTTCAAAAGCCTTTCTTCAGATAGCTTTAAATGAGGTTGATAAGGATGTACATCGATTTTTATGGAAGGAAGGAGACAAAACCCGTGTGATGAGGTTCAGAAGAGTCATGTTTGGTATAAATTGTAGTCCTTTTCTTTTGAGTGCAACTATCTTGCATCACCTTAGATTGTTTGAGAATTCCAATGTTGTGAGTGAACTTCAGGAGAATCTCTATGTGGATGACTGGTTAACTGGTGCGGATTCTATTACTGAAGTTGAGGAAATGTATGAACAAGCTAAAGCCATAATGTTAAAGGGAAATTTTCCATTAGCTAAATGGAAATCAAGTAGTAAGTGTATTAGAGAAAACTTTACAGACAGTGAGGAGGGCAGTGTTAAAGTGCTTGGTGTTTCATGGTCTGTTGACACAGATAGTTTCTCATTTTCTGGGTTTGATTTACCATCTGGTTTAGTTGTTACAAAAGAGGATGGTACTCAGTGTGATTGCCAGAATATTTGATCCGCTTGTTTTTTGTTGCCATTCAGTATCACTGCGAAGTGTTTATTCCAGCAATTATGGCAATTGGGTGTACATTGGGATGATGAAATTCCTGCCAATTTACGGAACTGTTTTACGTTGGGTCGATGGCTTTCAGGTCCTAAAGACTTGGTTTGAAGGTCCTAACATAGCATGGTCTTGTTCAAAGGGAATAGAGTTACATGGGTTTGGTGACGCATCTAACGGGGCAGTGGTATATGTCAGAATACCTGCTGAGATGGCACATGTGTGCCAGTGAACCCGGCTGGGCAGGTGCATTCAAACATGGCAAAGTCTGTCTCGACAGGTCCCTCCATTTTGGCAAGGTGCGCTGTTACACTCATTAATCTGCGCACTGCAAGTGTCACCTGAATTTGAAGATTGTACAAAGCTTAAAGTATTTACAATTACATTGTAAAAAAGACCAATGTTGCCTCTTCTCTATTGAATTAAGGCCCATTGAACAAAATACCAAAAATTATTTTTATTATTATGCCATAATTTTCAATTGTTAACTGATACCACGATTGCAACAATTATTGTCTTTAAATATCATAAAAACAAAATACATGATGCTATACTGTAGGAGTGAAAATAAATCAGAGTTGATGAAATATATAAGCATGTTCCAGGCGTGTTCGAGGCACCTAAAAGCCTTGCATATTCAAGTATCATATCAAATCAAATCACAGCATCAGCACAAATGTGATTTCACAATAACACTGGAATTCTCATACCTGTGAATCCTGGGGTACATGTGCACAACTGTGTGGAGGGGCGGTTGGACTGATCTGGGTCAAAGCATGTAGCTCCATTCTCGCATGGGGACATTGTGCACTCATCATACACTATTTGGCAGAGGAAGAGAAATATTTGAGAAACATCAACACTCACTTTTACAATGCAACGACAGATAGAGGGAACACTCATAATACTAAAATCTCATTTTTTTAGTTTTCCAAAGCTTGCATTTTTTTCTATATATAGACATCGAAACCATATTTACATGTATGTTACAGAAATCTTGTTATCCTACAACA
This sequence comes from Streblospio benedicti, assembly GCA_019095985.1. Taxonomy (NCBI): domain Eukaryota; kingdom Metazoa; phylum Annelida; class Polychaeta; order Spionida; family Spionidae; genus Streblospio; species Streblospio benedicti. The sequence continues at coordinate 5,482,443 of CM032664.1, forward strand.
TGAAACGTAAAAAGAATTTTCTTTTTAACGGTACATTAAAGCTTCAATTAATTAGGCTATTGTTGTGGCTTATCATTTAGAAATACTGAACACATGTAACGGAAAATATATATCGATTTACATGCATCGTGTGCTTTGTAATGAGCAGGACTTATAAATTTTTGACGCACTGCCATGTTAGTAACACCTTTTAAATAAGTCTGTCTTCACTACTCACACTGGCAGATGTTTCCACTATAGCCTGTGTCACAATCACAAGTGAACTCGTTGATACCATCCTGACAGGTACCACCATTTAGACATGGCATTGATTGGCATTCATTTATATCTATAACATAAATTACACAGCAATTGTTTAGAGTTTATCTGTTTGCATTGGCAATTTGTTTAATCTTAGATATCACAGATGGTCTCATTGTTGGTTATCATGCCGTCTTCTGTGTTCGAGACTTAATCTAGAAATTTGATTAAATTGAATAAAATTATTCTTCAAAATCTATTCTAAACTTTTTAAATTTTGAAATAAAGTCTCTAACACAAAAATAGACATAATAACCAACAATCTATTCATTTGATTTGAATACTATATGCTAATATTGAGGGAAAACAATTGAAATATAAATAAGCATTACCAAGAAACCATATTTCCAAGGCTACCAAAGTGCAGAGATGCACAAGATAATTCTAAAAGTGCTCATTTATAGGGATACAATTTGTAATTTTATTACAGTTTTTATGTTACAGTTATAATGTGATGACAAGCACTCCAGTAAGCATGTATAGTGTATACTGTCATGCAATTCATAAGTTTTATTTCAATGCATGCTCTGACTTTCACATAAACACAAATAAAAACAGAAAAAAAATATTTACTAGATAAAAAATATTTACTACACACAAACAAAAATGCAACAACCATAAGAAACGACTTTGAAATAATCATTAAAATTCAAACTGGTATCCATGCACAAAAGGCAGAAAAAAAAGTTATCATTACAAATATACTAAATTGCATGAGAATAGTCCATAACTTTGCAGCTGACTAAAAAAAATCCAACCCTTCATTACATGTGTGCTTTTTTAATATATCCAAAATTAATGATGTTCTTAGTTTGCTGGGAAATATTCTACACCTTTTAGCCGCAAACTTTGGAAGAATGTTATGTTCTAAGAAAATAGGCATGAACAGGGGTCTATATAAGAAAAACCTAGAACAATAAAAAAACCATACCATCTAAATCAAATGATTTCCATACTACTGGTTTCACAGTTTGTGCCTGTAAATCCTGGAGCACAATTACAACTGTAATCAGCAAAAAAGACACGTCTGTGCAGGTGCCTCCATTTTGACATGGTGACAGGGATTTGCACTGGTTGGCTAAAAAAAAAGTAACACTATTATGACTATTTTTCTAGTTTTTCTTACTGTAGGTACTGGTTATAATATATCGGACAGTAATATCAAACTTTACTATTTTGCCTTGGTCAATGGTCAGATGACAATTTTATATTAAACTCTGGATATGTGTAATTTTTGCACTAAAGCTATGTTTATTAGTGCCAGCACCACCTTTAAGCTGGTACAGGGGACCCCCCCATTTTACTAGGAATATTCCGTCAGAATCTCAAAAAAATCGCCGAAAATGGCAAAAGTCAAATTCCGTGGTACCATTCGGCTGGCGTTTGGCTCCGGCATTGAACCGGAGGCTGCAAAATCCACTTCTCATGCAAAGTCATTTTTCATATGCCGGCCGGAATCACGAAATATCGTCGGCGTTAATCCCCTCCAGATGATTGTTCCTCGCCGGAATAAAAACCGGTTAGGCTCCGGGTTGGCCCGGTTCAGCTCGGTCCGTCGTAAAACCCCTCCGGATTGCTTTCCAGGTGATACCCGTGAACCCGAAATTTTTGCGCCACGGCCAGCATATATTTCCTCTCCGATAGGCTCTGGCCGTAGTGACTGTCCCTCCGTTTACACTCCGGTCTTCACGATACGTGTACTCTCATATCATTTTCCTCCGGCCTGATGTGCGGGCCGCTATCAGGCTACGGACTGTGGGCTACAGCGGACTTGATCCGAACAATTTTATAATGAGTTTTAATGGGGTTCAATCCGGCCGGAGTAGTCAGGGCTGGTTTTCCAGAAAGATGCTTCTGTAAAAAGTGCAAGGCATTTTATATTAGAATTTGGCATACAGTTGATTTTACATAATTGGGGTATGCTGAATTCAAATCTGTCGGATGCCGGAAAATATTTTCACTCCTTGACCTTCAAATCAAAGATGGCCGCCGTTGTGAAGGTTAATAACGTTTTTGGTGATAATTAAGTAACTATTTTACACAGAACATTGATTTTGGTGTCTATTAGCAGGTTTTCTGTGACAAGGAATCAAATTATTCAAGAAAAAAACTTGGATTTCAAATATGAGGTCTTCAAATACATGATTTCCAACAAGATGACCACCAAAATGCTGGTTTATCGGTACCGACAAAAGTAAGTCATAATTATAGATACCTATACCAGATACCTATATTAGAGTTTAAATATTGTGAGAGGAAGTGTTTTAATACAAGAAAGTTCTATCAAAGATGTTTTTTTATTGAATGAATTACAGTATAATCTAAGTATTTTCCATACAAATATTCATATTCTACAAAGACGTATGCAATAACACTGGTTTAGCAAAATTATAAAAAAGTAAGTCAAGATTATATATACACATATTAGAGTTTCAAATATCATTATAGAAAATGTGCTTTATTAATTTGACACAAAAACTATCAAAAACAAATAAAATGTTTACATTTATACATAAATCCCAGAAAATGCAAGTCTAAAATATACATTGCTTATATTAAAATATCTTGAATCTCAAAAATAACCATTAAACGTTCTTGTTTCTATTCACCTTTATTGATGCAATTTTCTCCACACTTACATAGTCATTACAAACTAACTTTGCTTTTTGGCAACTACATTTGTAACTATAACATGTACCCTTGCAGCTGCAGTGGATAAGATTTATGCATGTGTCGGGAACAGAAGGCAATGTGGTCAAGACAGGTACCAGACAGTTGTTCGTGAGCTCCCAACCAAATCCTGTTGGGGATGGTATCTCTGGTTTGATGTTAGTGCTTCCTTTCAAATAAGAGTCTGATAATGTGCTCTCTTTATGTGCAACTGAGCTGCATCACTTGTTGGAGGCAGTTTATCCTGAATTACGCCTTTACTGAAAAGGATTACTTTGCCCTATCAGTGGTATCATGTTTCTTCACATTATAGATTCTATTGTCTTCTACTTCAGTGTCCTTCATTCTTGATAAGTTTTCTTCTTTGTGAGGTGTTAATTTATCAACAGCAATGTCTAACATCTCTTTTGTCTGCTTTGACATTTGTGACCTCAAGTTAAAAGAAAGTCCCCAATGACTTAGAGCCCTAACATTTTTTGTAATACCAATGATTCCTCCTCCTTTCTTGCCTGTTCCATTTAACCATTCTTGACTTTGATCTGCTGATACTTGATTAAACATTCCGCTTCCAATCTTTACAACAGAGTTTCCATTTAACATCTCTTGTTCTATTTCTCGTGGCAAATTAATATTTATATTTTAAAACATTATGCAATCAAAAGTGATATAGTCTTCTAGTGTTGTGTATTTGAATATCTGGTCTGTAGAAATATAATTAATACAAAAACAAGTGTTCTTTTTAAGTAGTTTCAAAGTCAATATAACAAGATACGTCATTAACATTTTGGCAGCCATATTGGTAAGTTACAAGACTTTGAGGGCATAATATTGAAAATATGAATTTTTATCTTGTATAATTAGATTCCTTGTCCCAGAAAACCTACTCATAGACACCAACATCAATGTTCTATGTAAAATAGTTATTTAGTTATCACCAAAAACGTTATTGACCTTCACGATGGCGGCCATCTTTGATTTGAAGGTCAAGGAGTGAAAATACTTTCCGGCATCCGACAGATTTGAATTCAGCATACCCGAATTATGTAAAATCAACTGTATGCCAAATTCTAATATAAAATGCCTTGCAAAGTTTTTATATTTTTTACTACGGCGACGGAGCCTTTGGCCTCCGTTTCTTACTAAGTAGTCTGGGTACATAGGAGGACGGAATCATCATATTCCGGGACCAACTAAAATTGCTGAATCCGCCCGGATTCTTCCAAATTCGGCCTAATAAAATGGGGGTTAGTAACTGTTTTTCAATTGCCTTAACCTATGTTGGAATATTATGACCCCTAACTTTATGATCCTTCTAAGCTTTTATGATCCTTCCAAGAATGAATCCTAGACACGACTGGACATTTTTGGTGTTTATATTATCCTTTTTCAGTCTTCAGGTCATGGACCTGTTACTGATTATAATTTTTCTTAGCCAGTTCATCTTGTCACAACAATAACTAAGTGCGTGGGGAAGGTCACACTATATCAGAATCCAGTGTGTAATGGAATTTTTGCCAGTGTTTATCAAGTCTGTTTTAAGAGTGTTTATGGTTTGAGAGCTAGGACCACTTCATCAGGTAGCTTGTTCCATGGGTTTACCACCCTGTATGTGAAGAAGTTCTTCCTCACCGCTTTCTCATGTCTTTTCTTCAAAGGTTTCAAGCTATTCCCCCTGGTGTTGCCTTTCTGATCAATCTCTAGTGGACAAGGATCAACTTGGTACAGTCCATGTAAGTATTTATAAGCTTCAATGATGTCCCCTCTTGCTCTCCTGTAATAGAGGGATGGGAGTTTCAGCTTCTCAAGTCTTTGGATATAGTCCAGACCCCTCAGTTGTGGTACCATCCTTGTGGCCCTGCGCTGGACTCCCTCCAGTAGCTTTCTCTGACGTTCAAACTGGGGGTGAGCAACTACATTACAGTATTCAAGGATGGGCCTGACCAATGACTTGTACAGAATCGTAAATGTCTCTGCTTCCAGGTTGTCGAATGACCTCCTGATCAGACCAAGTAATTTGTTTGCCTTGTTGACTTGGCCCTCGATATGGCTGTCGAAGCTAAGCTCATTGTCCACCTTGACTCCTAGGTCCTTCTCTTCATCAACTACCTCTAAATTTACATCTCCCATGTTGTAGTCTTTTCTTGGGTTTTTCTTTCCTAAATGCATGACTTTGCATTTTTGTGGCATTGAACCTCAATTGCCACTTGGAAGACCAGTCCTGGAGCTTGGTGAGGTCACTTTGTAATCCATCATGGTCGTCTTGGGAGCTCATTTCACAGAACAGTTTGGCATCATCGGCGAACAGAGCAATAAGGTTTTGGACAGCTTCTGGCATGTCATTGATGAACACAATGAAATACAGCGGCCCAAGGACCGATCCTTGCGGGACACCTGAGAGGACATCTGACCACTCTGAAGTCTCCCCATTAACCACTACCCTCTGCCTCCTGCCAGTGAGGAAAGCCTGGCTCCATGACAGTAGGTTTCCAGTGACTCCATACGCCTTTAACTTCTTCAGTAGCCTCATGTGTGGGACGGAATCAAATGCCTTGGCAAAATCCAAATATATAGCATCAAGGCTACCTCCATCTTTATTCAGAATGCTGGTCCATATGTCTAGACAGTGCAGTAGTTTTGTGGAACAGGATCTGCCACTTACAAAGCCATGTTGACATTTGCTGAGGGGACATATCTATATATATAAATGAATAAGGGAATTTTATGTTCCTATAAACCTTTTTAAAACAAAAGATGTACACACTACAAATTATATGTGTACAAATAGAACAAGTTGGTGGTCGTTTTTCATCTACATTTCAAACCAAACATATTTTTTACCATTAAAATAGAGAAAAAATATATAAAAAATATATATTTGTTGAAAAGGAAGTTGTGACTTTGAAATTAATAAAAAATAAAGATTATATTTTTATTAGATATTTTTATAAGAAATCATAGATTTTCTTGAAATTATAAAGTGCCAACAGCAGTACAAAACGAATACATTAATAGATTAACACAAACTCATGTTTACCCTTGGAAAACACAAAATGTCATATCAACTGATTGTACTCAAGGGGTAATATGAAATATAAATATTCTATTTGATTTATTATTCTAGTATGGAACTATTGTTATTTTCTATATATCGAATGTCAATATAATGACTGCACGTCCACAAATGTGCCAGCTACACCATTTCTCTCTCCATGCGCTGACCTAATATGAAAATGTATTTAAAAAGCAATAACAGTCCTGCATTTGATGAATGAAAATGACTGACCTGTTAGTACAATGCCTTTGTAGTTGTTGTTGTAGAAGTCAGCTGACCTGCGAGCCGTGATCCACATCTTGGTTTCATCCCCCCACATACAGAGAGATCCCAGATGAGCTCGGTGCGCCTAGCATGTCTCTGCAAGCAATCCATACATTATTATTGAAATGCCTCACACACAGAATGCCCTCTATCTGTGAACTAGCGTTGTAGTGGAGGTAATAGTGTGTATGTCTTACGTATAAACTGATAGGCAACTTTCCTATAGAAAACTAAACTGTAAAGTATGATGCATTTGTCTAATTATATGCAAATATATGCCTCAAAGTAGGCTGGAGCACAGCCATAATATTTCTGAATAATCCAGTGTTATTTGCGTGATTTTAATCTGATATATGCTGCTCAGAAACATTAGGTGGCCTTACTGCAGTGAAGTATTTGTACTGTCCGTCAAACTCTGCTCGCATGATGAGGGCATCCGGGTTGGTGGAGGTCTGGCCCTCCAGCTCTGTGGCTGTGATAGTGGCAACACACTCCAGTGTGGAGCGGAATGGCAGCCCTGTATGCAGACATTTAGTCATGTATCAATCATCCAGAGAATAACATTAAACTTTGAAAGTAAGATGGGATTTCATTTTCAAATATAGAGACCGTATGCTTTTGGTCAATGTTTGTAGTAGTTGTATGCCTTTTAATGTAAATCTAGCTCTGATCTGTTTACCAAATCGCTCTGTGGCTGATTAGATCTAAATATTACTTATTGTGAAAGCTAGGTTGTAGCAACTATAGTACATTAGACTTACTGTAGGTATTTTCCGTGTAACAAGTTGTAAAGACCAGGTCTCCACGGAGCCATCAGCAGTGGATGACGGATCATTCTTACATTTTTTCTTTCTCTGTGTCATTTTGATTCACAGTCACCTATAAGGTATCAGTAAAATCATCAGCTGTTTACATGTACTGTACTATAAACATTTGCTCAAAATTAACTCTAGGATAGTTTGCCTACATTTTTTGTTATGTTAATCATTAAGTTATGTACAAAGCAATATTGAATATACTAGATGTGGATAAGAAAGTTACCATGTAGTGCATACATGTATTTAGGGTGTGTCCAGCATTTAAAAAGTCAGTTTGTTATGGTTTTGTTATATTTAAAGTTTTGTAGTTTGGTTTTGATGGGTAACACATTAACTTCAACTGATTCAAGCCAATAATTTTAGAAAGAAAATTTAGAAAAAGTGTAAAAACATATTTACAATGATCGGAAGTCAATTATAAAAAGTTTCACATGTTAACAGACTAGTAAACATAATATAAACAAAAACCATCCCCATTTTGTAATTATTTTGTTTGTTAAAAGTAACACCTTATCATCCATTTTCAATTGAAGTATTAAACAAGTAACACTGTGAAACTATGAAATACATGTACATAGATGTGGCATGTCAAGCAGCAACACAAGCTTTGCTGTAAAACAAAATGGTTATGTGATGGATGCAAAATCCAGCCATTAAAAAATGACAGAAGTGCAGTGTGTGCAGTGCAGTGCAACACATTAAAACATAGTACCTGATGTAAAGTGCAGTAAAACCCACTTAAAACAAAATCTTGCAAAATTTGAAGATAAAATCAACACGATAGATCAGTTACCTATTACAGAGAAAGAAAAGACCAAAGAGCCTTGATACCCCAAACTTTGCTATGAATTAGCAGGTATAACAGCAGCAAGCTAGACTTCCGCCCAGCAAGCAGAACAATGCGATAAGAGACTTTGCGGTCTGGCATTGATCTCCTGTCCAGCCATCTATGCACGTGCACACGCGCTGGCCGTGCCACTCTGCACCTGGCATGTGCCACCATTGAAGCAATAGTTGGGTACACATGGCGAAGGAGGAGAATTCTGACAATGCGTGCCCGTGTAGCCAGTCACACACGTACAGTAGTAACCAGAGAGACCCTGACTGGTGCATGTTGCATTATTCTGACAAGGCCCACTTGCGCAAAAAGTTGGGCTCTGAAAAGAAGGTGCTGGAATGTTTTTTGTTGACCATTCCCAAAATTGAAGAAAGACTTAGCGGGACAGTTTTTTGGCATTTGATATCAGAAGAAGCATAATAATATGTAAGAAAAATGATGCTCTGAAGTACTAGTTACATGATAACATGAGCATCATTTTAGGGTGTCTCACATCATTTTATCTAGATTTGATTTGACTCACTTGCCTTCATGAGATCAATGTCTAAAAAAATCTGGATGGTTCATAGCATTTTATGATGCTCTGTCATTTACTAGAGATAAATTCTTAAAAATGTACAAAAATGTTAATACTGTCAAATTGTTATCAAAATAAGTATCATAGTGTTGTAGAATATGGTTTGATAAAGATAAGATATATAAATAACATCATAGACAACCAACAAAGGAAAAAAAAAGTACAAAAAAAGCAGATAAAGTAAATATTCATGTTGTTAATCATATTGCACTCCACCCGAATCTGAGCATGCTGACGCTCCCCAGTATATCCTATCATGACCAGTTAAAATTGGCAGTCCATGGTAAACCACTAAGCACTAGTATAAACCAGGGCATTGCAAACTTAGCCTCCATTCTGACACGGGTTGGGATCAAGCATCTGTCTGAAATCACAAAAACATCATGATAATGGTATGGTGCTAGGGTATATGGCATTATGTTGTTAAATGCATAATTAGTAAATTGACATGGCTTTACACTTTGGACAATGCGTCCAATGATAATGATGAGTTAAAAATATTTTATCCGTGAATACTATATATGCTAATCAAGATGCAGTCACTTTGGAAACTTAGGAAGTTTAATTGCATATTTCAAATTGTTTGGAAAAATATAAAAAACACTTCTACATACATGTGGTTGATGTTTGCTGATACTAATAAACAAATAACTTTGTAAATTAATTTGAGATAATATACTCTCACATGATATGGATGGCATAGAATTTACTGAAACAAAGAGACAAACTTACTAATTTCACAATTTGTTCCACTGAAGCCAATCAGGCAAATACATTGATATAGGCTGCTTCTAACGAGTTGGCAAGATCCCTGATTCTGGCATGGATCAGATGTGCAAGGTCCAGGAAGAGCAGTGGTGGTGCTGGATGCATCAGTGGTGGTGCTTTCACATGTAGTATGGTAAAATAGAGACACATGAAAAGCGATTTTTCTCTAAAATTATTTGTCATCAATTTGACATGCATAAATAAACCCAATATTTACAAGTGCATTACAACTACATTTCATAATTGTCTTCAATTATTATCAATCTTTTAGTTTATAATACTTTACTTTTAACATTAGTAAGATTATATTCAATATTTAAACGTTGTTAAGTGATTAGTGATTTTTATTCAATGCACTACATACTGTAAAACTAGAATATTTCATGGCTATTAAATTTTGCAATTTTGATCTATAAATTATCTTGTAACTATTTAATTTTGCGATTTTGGTCCATCCTGGACCTACTTTACATAGGCTATTAAGGTTTGCTGACTATTTAAGTTTGCGTTTTTGGACCTACCCACGAAATTCGGAAATTAAATTGTGTGCAAACATCATTAGTTTTACATTATACATACACCATCCACTTAAATTAAACAAATTGCAAGTAGTATATGGATGTCATTGGATGTTATTGCTCTGTTTCACATGAATAGTTAACTATTATCATTCTAAGAAGAATTTGAATCCCTACATAAATGAATCATCATAGCCATAATCAAGTCACTACTCACCTGAGCAATTGACACCAAAGTATCCTGATTGGCAGGTGCAGAAATAGGACAGTCCATTGTTGGTGCAAGTGGCGCCATTTTGGCATGGCTCAGCAGTGCATGCCGGCAGCACCTCGCACTGCTCGCCTGAATAGGACGGTAGGCAAGTGCACTCAGGCTCCTCACCATTGTTGGTGCATGTGCCGTTGTTGAGGCAGGGGCTGGACATGCAGGGCGGGTCTCGCTCACATCGCATGCCCAGGTACTTCCGCGGATGTACATGGTTATGATTATGGATTTGTGACAAAACCAATAGAAATGGTACACGTTTGAGTGACAGATGATGCAATAAACTCAAAGAAATATGTAATATTTATTTACAATTTATATGTTGGTTCACTTAGAACCAGGACACAAGTTAAATGATGAATATGGCATCATCTACAATGTTGACAGCAAGTTGCTGATCAATATGAGCATATACTGTTATTTTAAGCATTGTTAGAGACATGTATTGATATTTTATTATGTTATGAATTCTAACAGTTGAAATACAGGTATCCTTTGCACTGTCATAGAAAGATTCTCTCAGCATGTTGAAATATAGACATATAAATTACACTTGTTACCATAATGCACATTATTTTATAAAATATAGATATTAACATTTATTAACTATTCTTATATAGTTGCTTTATGCAATACCCACCCATCCACACAGGTACAGAGGAAACCATTGTCATTGGAAGAATCTGTACAAACACCATTATTCAGACATGGGGTGGTTTCACAGCCTCGAGGAATCATTGTTTCACAGTTAGTTCCTGAAGAATAGTAAAATAATTATATAAGAAAGTAGTGGGTTACACAATATATGCACTGATCCTTATATCATTTGTAAATTTCTACTGTACATTTAAAGAACAAAGAGTCCTAGTGAATGTTAGCAGGACTGCAGCATGGCCATATAGACATGCGTCCCCGCCCCATACACAGACATGGACATGCCCGAAAAAGCACTATTGGGTAATCATTCAAAGTAAATTACCTTCGTATTCTGATGTACATGTGCAATTGTAATTGTTCACATCTATGCCCTCACACGTGCCTCCGTTGAGACATGGGAAGTTGCCACATGGTAGCGTCGTCTCACAGGTAGTACCTATTGTGGGAACATATTTATGACTAACGACTACAATGAGATGTTTGGAAATATGAATTATAATGCTTAGATATTTTCTATGAATGAAACTCCCACCACGTCCTAGCATATCTGTCTGGGAATAAGTCTACATGTTTTTCTCATGTAAAAATCCTCCGTTTTAAAATTTGTCTTTTATTTTGAAAAGTGGATTTAAAATGAAACTCACAGTTCAAAATCTACATACAACATGCTATGAATACATATTTGTCAGTAAATTACCTGTGTAATACTGAGCACATGTGCAGGAGAAACCAGCACCTTGCGGCTCACATGTGCCAGTATTCAGGCAGGGCTGGGAGCTGCAACCATTTGGCTCTATGAGAAAAAAGATGGACAAATCAGGTTTTTGAAATGTGCGTCCAGCTAAGTCATAGCAAAAATATTGAACCCATAATATGTTGTTTGGAAAAATTGTCCCCTTTACACAGAAAGCAACATTAAGATGTCATTGCCTTTAACTGAATGCATACAAATAACACTATCAAATAGTCACATGATTGCCAGCAAATGTTTGTCAGGTTGCTCATACCCACCTGTTGTAGTTGTGGTGGTTGTAGGTTCTGTGGCAATGGGTGTCGTTGTAATCACTAGGACATAAAAAACAATGAGGTACATACATGTAGAAATATTGCTTTCTCCTGAATTACTTAGCTTAGCAACATACTTGCATCAACAATGCCAAGGGATATAGCTTTATATGATGATAACGCTTATATGTTATTCTGCTTGATATGAAGTCTATTAACATAGAATATCATATGATGTATTAAATATGCTATGCAATAACCATTTCATACACTTTGAATCATACACCATATATGTTGTGTATTTGATACTAACACAAAATATGATTAGAAAAAGTGTACCACCACATATAATGAAATTGCATAATTACATGAAAGTCAGGTCATATGAGTATGCCCTTTTACTTATTCAGGCTGAAACATTATAAAAATAAAGTGGGAGAGTCCACCTGACAAGAAATGTAGACTTTATAAGTGTGAATTGTGCAGCCCGAAAATCAGCTTGTAGACGACCTGGGTAACAGAAATAAACATGCAAGTGTACATTTACTGGCCAAGCTCTCACATATTGATGAGGTGTTCAAACAAAACCTGCGATACTCAAAGATAATAGGAAAGTTAAACAGTTAAATACATTAATTTTTCACAATTTGAAATTGAATTTAAACATACCTGTAGTAGCTCTTTATGGAAAACTTGAGATACTATATTCATGTCGCTTCATGATACTCTACATTTTTAATCACTACGGTAAATAACTCAAATTTTAGGCTATTAACTTTTAAATTCACTCCCTTCACGTCAGAGGTAATTGAGTCCATCTGCCTGCATACATGTATATTGCTGGTGATATTAAATCTTCCAATCATTGTATATGCATTTAATTTATTACCGTCTAGGATTACTTTGCAGTCGCACCATTGTTTGCTTTTAATAAGGGACAAATTTATTTTTTTAACATCGTCAATCAAGCATACCAACAGTTACAGTAGAGGTCATTCAAATCAATCAAACTCAAACACAAAGTATGTCAAAAATATACACTAACAATTATTTCCAAACTCATTTATTTTCAGATTTTCATGAACAAACATATTTTGCAAAAAATACACACACTCTGCTCAGTGGCCAGTTGGCATATCCTTCATACAAACCTATCTGTGTCTTGCAGCTGTCACCAGTATATTCTGCAGTGCACTGGCAGCTATATTCCTCAAATGTCACCTCTGAACAGTTGCCTCCATTCTGACATGGTGACATTGACACACATTGGTTGGCTGCAATTATAAAAAGGTAGAACATGATTTAATGGCCAAAAGCAAAAGGCCATATAGTGCACAAAGCCTATAAGTTGATATTATGATCAACATGAGGACTCAAAAACAAATCATCAACACAGGAGATTGTTTGTGCTTATTCTTGTAATAAATGCAATGATAATGTGCATCGAGCCATCACCTGTGAGTATGTGCAGCCTGTGCTTGCTGCCACAGTCGCTGGCAGTGGTTAGTGCACTCGTCTTGATCTGTGTCTTGCTGTCCATGTACAGTGACAGGTGCAGCATTGTGGGCAAAATCTCCCTGTTACAATTCTGAGGGATTCAGGAAAGACGAAATAAGTAATATTGTTTCAGCAAAGAAAATTCATATTTGTCTTTTTGATTATTTCCTGGACTTGTTGGCTACCAAAGAATGTAATATGTCTTTTTGATAAGCATTATTTCTATAGATGAACCTTATTCCACTATATATGTAAACAATCTTAATTAATTGTATATGTCTAGATTATGGTCTAAAGTTTCCGCAAAGCAGACGACTCTAGAGGTAACAATCCCCTGTAAAGTTGAATTTTAATGGTGCACATCTATATTAAATATAATGATGGGCCACTCAATGCAGTGTAGTATCTGCCCTCAGCACAAGGACGTCACCCTTTACAGAAAAAGGTACATCAACATTTGTAGAGTACTAAAGATCAGGAAAGAAAAAGATGCAATTCGTACCTCACTGAGTTGTCAGCACCTTTCTTGTCTTGATCCATACATAGTAATTTCGTATTGAACTTGTATCTTCACCATCCTTTACATTTTAAATTGATATTGACATTAATGGCTTACTATCTCTACACAAACTAACACTAGAGATTAAAGTTATTTTTCTAAATTAGACACTCATTATTTACATATATGTAAAGCTAAACCTAAACATAAATGCATTTTAAATTATAGTCTACATATCTGCAGAAATGAGCACTATTCATTTTTTTCATTTAAGGGATTTTTCATTCAATAAGCATGATGCAATGATGTTATGCATTACAAAGATGATAATATAATTACAAAACAATACCTTTATAAACACCTCGGCATAATTAATATATTACAATATTTAGGCCTATAGGACAAACATACATGTCACCTTAAGTTAACCTACAACATAATGCAGTTTTAACAGCCTATACTTTGCCAATTTCTAGTTTGAAGTATTAGTAATACATATACAACCCATCTGCAACCATGTATTAGACATCTTCAACATTGTAAATTTAACTATAAACTGCATTTAAAAATGCCTTTTAATACTATCTGAATTATATTTGATAACCATGATTTTAAAATTCAGTAAAAGGTTATTGAACTGAACATATAACTTGACAATATGACCAGTTGTATAATTTTATTTTTTCTCATATGAATATTATACACAAAACTTACTTGTGAAAAAATAGTACATACTGCAATTTCATGCTTACAACATAGTATTGAAGCTAAGACTCTTTCACCTATTGTTGATACACATTTGGGTGAGCACTTACGTGTGGTTCGGAACTGGCAGCTGTCACCCAGCCACCCTCCTACACACTTGCATGAGCGGTAACCAAGGTCATCCTCACACAGACCACCATTAAAGCACGGATTGTTTGCACACTCATTGGGATCTAGACAGAAATAAAAATGATGACTAGCTAGACTGACAATCATTACTTCATAAATAGTAACATATTCCTATCATAATTAACTTGATGATTACAGCAATGTTTGTATTACAAAATAAAAATATCAGAGCCGTCATTGCTAATATTCATAGGTTTGAACCCCTCTCATCATATTTGTAATTTGTAGATGTAAAAGAAATATATACACCAATACAATAAGAAAATGACAAGATTTTAGGTTCTTAAAGTAGTATTTAAATCATTGGTACTGACGTTCACAGTGTACGCCAATGAAAAAGATTGTGCAGCGGCAGTAGTAACCGTTGGCACGATCAAGGCAAGTTCCTTCGTTCTGACACGGTTCTGATAGGCATTCGTTCAGATCTGTGAAAGATAATAAATCATAATGCAGCACTGTGGTAAATAAATGCTCATTGCTCACTACACAGCTACATGTAAGTGGTATTATAACATGCTTTTTGCGGAACATTCTTTGCATTTGAATAAAATGAAGGCTTGAATCATTCTCAAAATTGGTAGTTGGTGATTGATAGACCATATATTATTCTGTTTGTTATTAGAACTAAATCCTCACATCAATCAAAGAAAATATTTTTATTTACAGTTAAAAATGTTGATGAATGATGCTACTTTGAAAACTATGAAGAAACTATGTATATAGAAAAAGATAAAAAATTTGGCTTACCCATTACAGTTGAAAAGGGAGAATTGAAATCTCTACTTCATCTTGGGTGAAAAAAATACATACAAAGTTGAAGAAAGTGAAATGTTGAAGCCACACAAAGGTAAAGTATCCTTTAAAAATGAAAAATCCCAGAAGAGTTTGAAAATAATATTTACAATACATTTACTTTTCAGCTAGTATTGAAGGGCAGAAAAGGATTCTACTCATACTGATACTATGAACAAGACAAAGATGTTTAGCACAAAACTATAAAAATGTGTTTGTTAAATTTTGCTATGAAGGATGTTAAATAGCTACCTAGTTATCATGTTATCAAAATTTTAAATTATATATTTTTTGATAAGATATGATAAGATGTATAAGTCGTAATATAACATACATATACTCATAAAATATCGCTTCATAAAAAAAATTTCATTGATCGGAGTTGAGGAAAGCATATAACATTTTATCAAATAGATGTTACATAGAACATCAACATCTGTGTATTTTATACTGGCATATTCTATATAACATCATGGCGTAAGGATGTAACCATGAAATTGTATTCATATAGTTATCACTATTTACACAGGATATAAAACAATCTAAAAAAAACTACACAGGCTAGTAAAATTGTGCAATAATTTCAATTTTCTCAATTCAAGAGAAATATTTAGTTTTGTAGGTGCATTCAAGTGATGATCTAGAATATATCAAGACAGTATTCCTGGAAAAAACATGGACTTTAATACAGTGCCTGCAATGAATTCGAACATTATTGGCAAAGAGTTAGACCTCACTGTGATTCTGCAAAATTGAGAAAATACAGCAAGAAGATTCGGTACATTCCCATCAACAAACCAGCAGTCATTTCTAAAACATATATTGTCTCATGCTATTTACTTATACGTAATGGATGGGTGACACCTACCTATTTCACAGAGTGTGCCAGTGAACCCGGCTGGGCAGGTGCATTCAAACATGGCGAGTCTGTCTCGACAGGTCCCTCCATTTTGGCAAGGTGCGCTGTTACACTCATTAATCTGCGCACTGCAAGTGTCACCTGGAATTTGAAGATTGTACAAAGCTTAAAGTATTTACAATTACATTGTAAAAGACCAATGTTGCCTCTATATTCTCTATTGAATTAAGGCCCATTGAACAAAATACCAAAAATTATTTTTATTATTATGCCATAATTTTCAATTGTTAACTGATACCACAATTGCAACAATTATTGTCTTTTAAATATCATAAAAACAAAATACATGATGCTATACTGTAGGAGTGAAAATAAATCAGAGTTGATGTAATATATAAGCATGTTCCAGGCGTGTTCGAGGCATCTAAAAGCCTTGCATATTCAAGTATCATATCAAATCAAATCACAGCATCAGCACAAATGTGATTTCACAATAACACTGGAATTCTCATACCTGTGAATCCTGGGGTACATGTGCACAACTGTGTGGAGGGGCGGTTGGACTGATCTGGGTCAAAGCATGTAGCTCCATTCTCGCATGGGGACATTGTGCACTCATCATACACTATTTGGCAGAGGAAGAGAAATATTTGAGAAAAATCAACACTCACTTTTACAATGCAAGTACAGATAGAGGGAATACTCATAATACTAAAATCTCATTTTTTTAGTTTTCCAAAGCTTGCATTTTTTCTATATATAGACATCGAAACCATATTTACATGTATGTTACAGAAATCTTGTTATCCTACAACATGAAACGTAAAAAAGAATTTTCTTTTCAACGGTACATTAAAGCTTCAATTAATTAGGCTATTGTTGTGGCTTATCATTTAGAAATACTGAACACATGTAACGGAAAATATATATTGATTTACATGCATCGTGTGCTTTGTAATGAGCAGGACTTATAAATTTTGCGACGCACTGCCATGTTAGTAACACCTTTCAAAAAAGCCTTTACTACTCACACTGGCAGACGTTTCCACTATAGCCTGTGTCACAATCACAAGTGAACTCGTTGATACCATCCTGACAGGTACCACCATTTAGACATGGCATTGATTGGCATTCATTTATATCTATAACATAAATTACACAGCAATTGTTTAGAGTTTATCTATTTGCATTGGCAATTTGTTTAATCTTAGATATCACAGATGGTCTCATTGTTGGTTATCATGCCGTCTTCTGTGTTCAAGACTTAATCTAGAAATTTGATTAAATTGAATAAAATTATTCTTCAAAATCTATTCTAAACTTTTAAATTTTGAAATAAAGTCTCTAACACAAAAATAGACATAATAACCAACAATCTATTCATTTGATTTGAATACTATATGCTAATATTGAGGGAAAAACAATTGAAATATAAATAAGCATTACCAAGAAACCATATTTCCAAGGCTACCAAAGTGCAGACATGCACAGGATAATTCTAAAAGTGCTCATTTATAGGGATACAATTTGTAATTTTATTACAGTTTTTATGTTACGGTTATAATGTGATGACAAGCACTCCAGTAAGCATGCATAGTGTATATCGTCATGCAATTCATAGGTTTTATTTCAATACATGCTCTGACTTTCACATAAACACAAATAAGAGAAAAAAATTATTTACTAGATAAAAAAAATTTACTACATACAAACAAAATGCAATAACTATAAGAAACAACTTTGGAAATAATCATTGAAATTACAACTGGTATCCATAGGGCTGAAAAAATTTATCATTACAAATAAACTAAATTGCATGAGAATAGTCCATAACTTTGCAGCTGACTAAAATGAAATCCAACCCTTCATTAGATGTGCTTTTTAGTATATCCAAAATTAATGATGTTCTTAGTTTGCTGTGGGAAATATTCTACACCTCTAGCCGCAAACTTTGGAAGAATACTATTTTCTAAGAAGAATATGCATGAACAGGGGTCTATATAAGAAAACCTAGAACAATAAAACAAGTATACCATCTAAATCAAATAATTTCCACACTTACTGGTTTCACAGTTTGTGCCTGTAAATCCTGGAGCACAATTACAACTGTAATCAGCAAAAGACACGTCTGTGCAGGTGCCTCCATTTTGACATGGTGACAGGGATTCGCACTGGTTGGCTAAAAAAAAGTAACACTATTATGACTAATTTTCTAGTTTTTTCTTACTGTAGGTACTGGTCATAATATATTGGACAGTAATATCAAACTTACTATTTGGCTTGGTCACGGTCAGATGACAATTTTATATTAAACTCTAGATATGCGTAAATTTTGCATTCAAAGCCATGTTTATTAGTGCCAGCACCACCATTAAGCTGGTATAGGGACTTAGTAACTGTTTTTAAATTGCCTTAATCTATGTTGGAATATTATGACCCCAAACTTTATGATCCTTCTAAGCTTTATGATCCTTCCAAGAATGGATCCTAGACAGGACCAGATATTTTTGGTGTTTATAGGACATGTCTATATATATAAATGAATAAGGGATTTATTTTGTTCCTATAAACCTTTTTAAACAGAAGACGTACACACTACAAATTATGTGGGTACAATGAGGACAAGTTGGTGGTCGTTTTCATCTATATTTCAAACCAAACATATTTTTTTACTATTAAAATAGAGGAAAAAAGTATCTTTAAAGCATCTTTATTATGCTGTTTCCAGGGAACATGTACGTCAACCGTTTGTAATATGATAAACGTTTGTGAAACCCAAACTTATATTTGAAATGAATTATGATTTAATGTGCTTGGGTATATATTATATGTGATTAAGTCATAACACTTATGACTCCAAGTCATGACTTGGATTCATAAGTCTAATGACTTAATTACATACAAACGTATATTGTACGTCACACGTACAGTCAAGTGATGAGGGTGCTGGGGAGGGTGGGGATAGAGGTGCATTTAGTCTGTTCCAGACCTGTTTCGTTGAGGGGTACGGTTGTTGGTGAGGAAGGGAGGGGAAGGGAGGAGCAATTAATTTGTTCCAGATTTCATACGTTTCAAGCCGAGCAGCAGCAGGAAGGGCGTAATGGAGAACATTTACTTTGTTTTGGACCTGTTGAGATGGGGATGGGGTAGATATTATTGGGGAGAGAAGAGGGGGGTGGCAGCAAAAGGAAGAGATAGGAAGGGTGGAACATTTAGTCTGTTCCGGATGTGTTTACCAGGGGTAGCAGTAGCTGGGAGAGGGATATTAGAGGGATCAGTCATTGCCATATATACATGTAGTGTGCATATGGCTGGTGTGATACATAATTGTTTGTCAACCATATGAAATCCTCATGTTTATCAGGTAAACGTTATCAGATTTAATAGCTATAATTGCGGACTGTCAGAATCCAATGAAAAAGTACCAATAAATGCTCACAGGTGTTGGGACTGTTGTGCTCCAAGAGTACCCTTCTAATTTGTATAGTTTTTCATATGAGGATGACTTTAGCATATAGTAATAACAATCAGAAAAACATTTGTTTTCTTCTGTAAATTGCTCACTATAAAAATGCTTCTTCTTTAGTTTGCAGTTCATGTTGTCCAAATAAGATAAGAAGCACTTTGACCATATATTAAAGAAATAAAAATGCCTAAAAAGATGAGGATCAGTGGTTTCATGAGCCAAAATGCATATATTAGCTAAAATAATGACAATATAAATATTATGATGCACTTGACATTTTTACCGATCGAGATAATTGTCTAAGTTGGAATAAAGCAGTTGGCCTCATTGTGTTAATGTATTAATGTATTCTTACTGTACTGATGTTGGCACTTTATAATTTCCAAGAAAATCTATAATTTCTAATAGAATATCTAATAAAATATAATCTTTATTTTTGTATTAATTTCAAAGTCACAGCTTCCTTTTCAACAAATAAAAAAAAATATATTTGTTGAAAAGGAAGCTGTGACTTCAAAATTAATACAAAAATAAAGATTATATTTTATTAGATATTTTATTAGAAATTATAGATTTTCTTGGAAATTATAAAGTGCCAACAGCAGTACAGAAAGAATACATTAATAGATTAACACAAACTCATGTTTACCCTTGTGAAACACAAAATGACATATCAACTGATTGTGACCAAGGGGTAATATGAAATATAAATATTCTATTTGATTTATTATTCTAGTATGGAACTATTGTTATTTTCTATATATCGAATGTCAATATAATGACTGCACGTCCACAAATGTGCCAGCTACACCATTTCTCTCTCCATGCGCTGACCTAATATGAAAATGTATTTAAAAAGCAATAACAGTCCTGCATTTGATGAATGAAAATGACTGACCTGTTAGTACAATGCCTTTGTAGTTGTTGTTGTAGAAGTCAGCTGACCTGCGAGCTGTGATCCACATCTTGGTTTCATCCCCCACATACAGAGAGAGATCCCAGATGAGCTCGGTGCGCCTAGCATGTCTCTGCAAGCAATGCATACATTATTATTGGAATGCCTCACACACAGATAGAAGTTATATATTGCCCTCTATCTGTGAACTAGTGTTGTAGTGGAGGTAATAGTGTGTATGTCTTACGTATAAACTGATAGGCAACTTTTCAATAGAAAACTAAAACTGTAAAGTATGATGCATTTGTCTAATTATATGCAAATATATGCCTCAAAGTAGGCTGGAGCACAGCCATAATACATCTGAATAATCCAGTGTTATTTGCGTGATTTTAATCTGATATATGCTGCTCAGAAACATTAGGTGGCCTTACTGCAGTGAAGTATTTGTACTGTCCGTCAAACTCTGCTCGCATGATGAGGGCATCCGGGTTGGTGGAGGTCTGGCCCTCCAGCTCCGTGGCTGTGATAGTGGCAACACACTCCAGTGTGGAGCGGAATGGCAGCCCTGTATGCAGACATTTAGTCATGTATCAATCATCCAGAGAATAACATTAAACTTTGAAAGTAAGATAGGATTTCATTTTCAAATATAGAGACTGTATGCTATTTTGGTCAATGTTTGTAGTAGTTGTATGCCTTTTTAATGTAAATCTAGCTCTGATCTGTTTACCAAAAAATGGCTCTGTGGCTGATTAGGATCTAAATATTACTTATTGTGAAAGCTAGGTTGTAGCAACTATAGTACATTAGACTTACTGTAGGTATTTTCCGTGTAACAAGTTGTAAAGACCAGGTCTCCACTCGAGCCATCAGCAGTGGATGACGGATCATTCTTACATATTTCTTTCTCTGTGTCATTTTGATTCACAGTCACCTATAAGGTATCAGTAAAATCATCAGCTGTTTACATGTACTGTACTATAAACATTTGCTCACAAATTAACTCTAGGATAGTTTGCCTACATTTTTTGAAAAGTTATGCTAATCATTTTGCTCAATCTGTAAAGATTTGTCGCGAAGCATACCATGTGAAACCTTTTGTATTGACTCAATCTTATTTAGTTTACATTTAAATAGTCGTAGTATTCCATACATGTATAAGCATGTATGTGCCACAGTTTGATTCACATTTTCAGAAAATGGAGGAGGTACAATTAGTACATGTTGAAAGTTTTGTGTGCCCAGAATCCTGAGAAGATGCCAAGAACCCAATGAAATTGACATTTTTAAGGGAAAGTTGGATGGCAGTTTCTTAATGTCATCCTGGATATGAGAGTGTGCATACATTATTGATTGCATCAGATGGACACACATAAAGAAGCTGGCGGAATTAGGGAAATAAATAGTAAAGGTTAGAAAAAACACATAAGAAAGTTACAATCATTTTATTGGAACTGGGCACTCGACAATACTATAACACTGGTGAATTATGGTAGATTTGTAACCAGCATCATAGTATGTCAAATATACACAGCCGCATTGTCTATCAACCAAGACTATAAGAGAAAAATATATAGAAAAAAAATAGAACAATTTCTGCTACTTCTGCATGTTTCTGCCACGGTGACATGCAGATTGGCTGATAGGAATGGACATGATTTAAACACAAATTGAAATATATAATATATCAAAATAGCCAGCATGTGCAGAATTTTGATTTTTTTTATGTCAGGGAACTTCAGGAAAAGGCAGAGAAAAGAGAAAATTCGTAACAAGAAGAAAATCCGTAACTTCAAGTATAACAAGAAGAATATCTTTGAGAAACAAAGGTTGTTTCGTTAGTAAGAGTCATTAAATTGTAATATGAGAAGAAATCGTAGAGAAAGCACTGTAAACTTAATGTAATTATTTATTGTTTTGCTTGACACGGTCAGTACTGTACATGTATAATCAAATTAAACAAACCTGGAATGTTGTCTTTGGGAAAGGGCAGTCTATTTTACCTGGCAGAGTATCCCCTGAAACAAATCAAATTACAAATGTGTGTATCAGACATATCTATAATTGCATCAAAAAGCTAAAATATCAAGAAGGTACATATACAGGGATCCTCATATTTTTGACGGTTGAATTGTCTATAGTCATTTTACCTTGGAATAACACCTGCATCTTAGATTCCAGCTTGGTTTGGAAGTTAGCAGGGCATTGTTGTACATCCAAACGTTCGTCCTGAGTAACATCTGTAAGATTGAAGGAAATTGATTAATCAACACATGGTAACACAATAAATACTAATTTTACTCATCAATAAAACAGCAATGTTCTTAGATTTATGTCATTTGAGAACAATTTTATCACTTACAAAACAATTATTAAAGGTGTACGCAAATCATGGATATGTTTTTGAACAGGAATATCACTTATTATTATCAGATCTCTGAGTTTATGGTGCATGACCTAGGTATATGATTACAAACTTGTATTGATATACGTGCACTCACATCAGCAACATTGTATTTGTAAACATTAGTCAAAGATAAATAATTTAAAAAACCTGTGTAAATTTCATGAATTTCACGTAAAACCAAAGATAGTAAGTTAACACTCTTTGGCTAAACAATATACTCTCTGTACTAACCTGCTGTTTTTCTCTTCAGTACAATAGTTGAGGCCAACCGCCAAATGTTCTCACAGTACCTAAGCATGATTAAAAATAATTGACATGTAATAATAAACACTCATATGTGATTAAATGTTTACGTTATTATATTGTTGATCAAGTTCAAATAAATAATATTGCAATGTCTGCATACTACTTCACAAGACTGGTGTCTATACAAGTAGATCTACTGCATACTGATTGATCTAAGCTCAATATAAAAAAAATGGTGGTGGTGTGTGTGTGTGGAGGGTGGGGGGCTAGGTGGCAGACTAGAAGTCTTATCATTACCTAGTATTGGTTTCGACGAGGAATGTGGTATAAAGATCATCGCCCTGTATCAACTGATCTTCACAACCGAGTACCTGTGTGGTTCCACCTACATGTTGTAATACATACAAAGCATAATATAATTACTGACATCTACTCTCAACAACACCAATGTTCATATAATGTGGCATATCTATTGATTGTACTTCATCTATATAAAATAAAAAGTAAAGAGACACGTAAAATTTATTGCTACTCCTGCCAACTATCAGTATTTATCTGCTGAACTATTTATAAACAGCCAGTAATAACCCTACAGCCTTTGATGTGCTAAATTACTACTTACAACTATTAGATTATCTTGATTATTGAATCATTAAACTATATGCTTCACAAAATCATAATAAAAGATACAGGCTTTGATGTCCATGTAATAGTGTTAACTATCTGTAGTGAAGAACGCTACAGTTTGTACCCCTACATTATGAATGAGACACATCCCCCTACCTGCGGTGATCTCCACAGTCTCCTGTTTGAATGTCGTGTAGGCTGGATCTGTGCCCTCATAGCCGGCAAAGTATGTATACCGCAGCCAAGGGGGCAAGTTGCATTTACCTATGATAGGGTTAATTTCATAAATATCTCAACTCTAACTATCATTTGACAACATATAGGAAAGCTTGGTAAACCATGGAAGCTGCAGATGGTGTAACTTTATTGCGTTATACTCCTTTTTCCAACTTGGGGAGATATGGTGATCGTAATATGGTAAACAACATTTTAATCTGATGTTTTGACAGTCAGTTCACTCTATACAGGGACAATAAATGCATCACCTGTATGAAAAATGACGACAAATAACAATAGTTGTATATTTAACATAGTGAAAACTAGCTCAATGCATAACATCCGTATTTCTAAAAGATGCATAACAATACATTGCAATTCACTTCAGACACACATCATTCATGCTAAACCCAAATTCTCATTTTCTTCTTTAAATTCCAAGGGAGTATACTGTGGAAAAATTCTCCTACCGAATTCGCAAGAATCGCCTGTGAAGCCTTGTGTACAGGCGCACGTCCATTTCTGGAAGCCAGCGTCTGAGCATGTGCCACCATTTTGGCAAGGATTAGTGGGCAAGCAGTCATCAATCACTGAAATACAATGTGCTCACAATGTGGTCAAAAATGTTTCTGTCGCTTTGTTATGTAAACAGAAATTAACCATGCATCAATTCCAGCAAAGGCAGCCTTTTAACATCAATTGTAAAACTTTGGAAAGAAGCAGCATACATGTATTCCAGGTATATGAGAAGGGAATTCTCTCCCCTTAAAATACAGATCTTAATACACGCATTCTCTCTGGGGCGATTTTTAAGGCCAACTCATACATGTATTAGTCTGATAATTTAAGACTTTGATATTTTTAACGGTTTCATATATTCTATATGTATTCAGTTTAAAGTTGATTTATTTCTTTCAATATCTACTTTCTTTTAAAACTGAAATTTATAAATGTAGATTGTGAACATATTTTGAAAACCCCACTTTTTCTGCACACAAAAATCTTATAATTCTCCTATGTGACAAAATAAATATGAAATATACATTGTAAATGTAAATGTGGTTATTTATAGTCAGAATTGTGCTCTAGCAACTTTACATATTTACACCAGGTCATTGGCATCCTTGTCACACTATATCTTTCTCAACTCCCTGGGGAGCATACAGCACATCACGCATGGAGCAGTGTGCTACCTATTAGAGGTAGATTTGCTCAACACCCACCATCAGACCCGACCGGGAATTGAACCCACAAACTTCTGGTCAAAAGTCCAACTGCCTATCCACTCGGCCCTTAAAAAATTCATTAACTCCAGTCTTAAGTCGGGGGAAGCAACCACGTCATTTTATTATGGCCTAGGACCTGTACTTTTCAGTAGTGAGGAATGTATTAGGATGGATCGTTACCATTTTCACATTTAGGCCCGGTGTAGTCGTCTTGGCAAGTGCATGTGTAACTGCCATATGTGTCCACACAGGTGCCATTGTTCTCACATGGGTTTGAGGCGCAAGCATTCGCTGGAAGAAAGAAGAGGTTTAAAGTATTCTTTAAAACAATAATCGTAAATCAAGTTTATACATTCTGAGAAAAATTATATTGATCTGCTGCAATATTCATTTTAAAATGATTCAGATATTATTAAAAATGTATCATTGCGTCGCTGCAGCAGCTGAAGCGAAAGCCTTGTGTTTCATTCGTTTGTATGTCAGTATGTAAGTATGTAAGTCTCTGGACAAGCTAGAGCATTTACTGATGAACTGATTTCATTCAAACTTAACACAACTATGAGATATGAGACGACACCGAAGTGATTTTGGGCATGTGTACTTTCTACTGGGAAATATATGGTCCAATTTCAACATTCTAACTATAGTCATGGACCAATATTTCATCATCAGCAAAGTCTACTTGGTGCTGTATGCTGTTTGCTGCTGGCAAATCAATATTTAACAAGACAAAGCCAATGTGATATAGACAGTGGTATTTGTGGCTGATTACATACTGAGTAAATGTTGTAAATTCATTCTGAGGTTTTCTCCTGAAAATCAGAAAGTTCTTAATTGTAAAACATACATTGTTTCAGTAAATATCTTAGTTGCCCATACATTTACAGATGACAGCTCGTTTCATTACAGTCATGAGCGTAGCACTCCCCATGATGAAAATTTTGAAGAGGAAAAGGTAACAGTTCCCATAGTGAATGTTGCTCCAATGAGATACCAGCAGCAAACACACTCTTTGGGCAACAACAACCTGTGTCCAAAGCCCAAACCCAGTTTCCAGAAGATTCAGAAGAGTGCATTGACTGCATTCTGGAGGTTTATGTTGAAGTGGATCATGCTATCATTTAGAAGAAAGTAGATGGGAATGTTCAGTTGGGAAAAAATTTGTCCAATACGGTGGATGTAAAGAGTGGAGTGGATATTGCTGTAGAAATTCAACTACGCCCTGAACCAATTTTAACAATTAGATCTAACAGAGACAATTGGATATTTGAGCGAAAATTGACTGCAATTGACATTTTCTCTGATTCAGAGATTAGGGTCAGGATTAGATGGAAAAGTGCTACTCATCAGCAGGACTAGTAACCCTCAAATATCTACTCGTCCTGAAAAAAATGTACTCGTCCTCCTTGTACAAACTCTATACAATGTATCTGTATGACAAATTATTCAGAATTGCTCCTTGTCAAAAGGACGAGTTTCTAAAAAAAGCACTCGTTCTCCACTAGTTTTTACTAGTCAATACGAGCGGACGAGTGGCTAATCCTGATCCTGGAGACAAGTACAATGAAACCGAAAACTCCTGACAAACTTCCACTATACTACGAAAATCCCATAAACTAAATAGTGTCAAGTCAAAAAGGAAGCCAAGCACTTGGTTGCCAGTAGACATTAAAGTTAAAAGGACAAATACTCGTTTACATTAACAAGTCATCAACACAGGGAAAATGATTACTCTGTAACAATCAATTGACTTGACTGTCGTAAGCACACTGTGTTGTAATTATAATATGCGTACGTCGGCAACATGCTGTACCACGATTCTCAAATATATCATTGTCCCTAAGTATAAAACGAAGTATTTGAATATAGTTTGATGCTTTGAAGCTTCGGATCTTAGAATGGAGCTTTGAAGCTTCAAACTATATCCACATCTCTAACAGGTAAACATAGTTTGGAGTTAGGAGGTACTTACATGTGAGCTCTATCTTGACGTAGTCGGCACCAATATACTTATAGTCCTTGTCACTCGCCGTGTCACACTTGGTGTTGAATGGTTCAGACGTGTCGAATGACATGGTCACCTTCCCCGTAGCCTCGTCAATGTAGTACCTCTGTTATCAAGGACAGAGTTTGTGTTTTATGACAAAACTATAATTCTAATACTCTCTTCATTCTCTAATTAGCAAGCATGTTCCTCCTACCATTATATGGCAAATCTTTATTATTATACTCCCAACACTTCCTCAAAGGCCTTTAAGATCAGGCATATTTTGCTACTCCGATAACCGTAAGTGAAAATTAGGAAAAATGTCAAAGACACTTCAATGAACGCACATTGGACACTCAGTCCACTCCAATGCTACTTGTCTTGTCTGGGAAGGCTTGAAGGGTCACATCAATACATTCTCTCACATAGCAGTTTTTGACAAGTTTCAAGAAACAGAATGCAAGTGATGCCTTATAGATATTTAAGAAATCACATTTAAAAACTAAACACACACATCTATTAACACGTATCTACATACTCATAATATAAGGGAGCAGAAGACGAATTATACATACCGCACAGTAGAACTGATGATCTTGTTTGTTGGCAGTTTCAAGACTGTCAAACATGATGATCAAGTAGTCTCCATCTGCAGCGTTGGCCCCTTTTACATTGGTTGCATTGAAGTGTGTGACGCAGTACATGGGGTTGTTGAAAGGGGATTCTGCTCAGAGAAAAAAAAAACATTTGTTAAAATATGAGAGATATGATAACGCAGGTTGCATAATTGGTAACAACTGTGAGAGGTGAATTCCTGATAGTCAGGATTATAATCAATCAAACATTTTAACATATATATGTATTTGTGTAAAGGTTCAATTTATTAAGCTGTAATTGATTTGATTGAAGAACTTTCCTTTATTGAGAAACATTTTTTGTACGTTTAACATTGTCTAAGAATACTTAACATGCACTGCAATACATTGGACCTAGATATTATATATTATAATACATGAACATATATTGTCAATACTTAAATTTACATCTTTCAAAATAAGCAGGTAATGTTCATAATCTGTAATAATAGAACGTATCATTAGCTCAGATCATTAGGTTTATTTAGAATTAACGTTGTAGACAGATATTAGTAGATATGATATACAATAATGTTCAGATCACACAAGTGCTTCTGCAACTAAAATATGTTGTGATGAACTTGACAATATAAGTTTGAGTAGGACTACTCACAAAAGCAAGAAAAATAAGCCTGTTATAGTGATGAATTTAGCAGTAATCTATTTAGACATTGAAGCTACATGTACCATGAGCCCCAGCATTGTCAGAAGTGGTTAAATACCATTTGACAGACATTCATACATTAATAATGCTGAAATAAGGGTCCATCTTGCAGGAATGACCTGCATGACTCGTTTCTGATCCATCAGTGGTTACTATATTTTATATACAAATCAAGATTTGAAAACTTAAGTGGAAATAGAGTCTTAGAATTCAGCCTTTGCCATATAATCATGGAGATTATGGCATTATACAATGTATACATAATATAAGTTGTCACATTATTTCAAAAAAAATATATTCACATTTTAGAGCACGAAGAAATAAGAATATCACTCAGTTACAAAAAAATATATACATTTTTGAAAGAAATAAAATATTTCAGTACTTAGGTCACTTCTGTAATGAGACTGGGCAGATCTAGGACCTGCCTCTGGGAGGTCAGCATCCCACCAGGGGCTTGAAACATACGACCCCCAGTGGATCACAGATATTCAAATATGATATTGCATAGATTCAGCAGAAAATAGACCCTAGCCTCTCAATGTTGTTTGACACCTTCTCCAGGTGAGTGTATGTAAATCTGTGTATGCTTTTATGCTTTATATTACGAATATTGTATTCAACAGTCTTTTCTCTAACTGTGGGGCCATTGATGCCATATCACCAATGTAGATCATTCATTAAAACAAAACTGTGTCGAGAGCAAACAACACACAACAAAATTTCATGAGCAGAAAGAGACTATGGCCTGACCAAATTGACCAAACTGACCGTAAGTTCCAACAGGCGCTCCAGGCAGTTTTCCGCTGAGATCCCACAGTCCCATTTGAGTCAGAACGTGGCACAAAGGGTCGTCCTTGCACTCGGCCACTAGATTTCCCTGGTTGTAGTATGTCACCTAGGGGAACATGACATGCAATATAATTTACATTTTATGTATGGCTTATATCACCTAAGGAAACATGACCATCGGTGGTTTCACGGCTTGATCACTCATACTGCCTTTACAAGTTCATGTTCATAGCGACCCATGGGCCAGGTTGTAGCTTTTACATGGAAAATATCTTTGGGTTAAACGTACGTCAAAAACAATTAAATATCAATGCTCGGTTTTTCTTACTTTGCAATGTAAGATTGCATGTTTGAAGTGATATCTTGGCTGCACATTTTCGAAGTGGGGATTCTGATTGGTTGGATTTTGAGAGAAAGTTCTGCGAATATTAGGACGTTAGATAATGGCTATACTGTGTACATAGCCATGAGATATGACGATGGGACATGGAATGCCACTTGATTTGCATTTTATGTGTTGTATATGTTACCTAGGGTGACATGTCATTCGATATGGCATTCAATATGATTCACATTTTATGTGTTGTTAATGAATCTAATAAATTGTCAATAGATTAGAGTGCTGTTAATCGAGTTGATAAGTGTGCATCCATTTGACGCTGATGATTCACATATTCAAATCATCAAAGAGAAGTGCTAATATTCCAAGACTGCACCCATTTTCCAGAGTCTACTGTCATAGAATTTACTTCGATTCTATACATTTTGTGGACATATAAAAAAAATATCCATTGGCCAGTTATCAACTACATATCACTACATGAAATATAAATGGATTACTCTGATCAAGGTATAACCATAGCCTATCTGACTATCTGATATATTAATATCCTGTACCTGGTAACGCAGGCCACCTTGCTTCCATGGGCATCCAAACTCAGGAAGTGGAAGATGGAGATCGATGGGATCTAACGACAAATGAAAAAATTAGTCTATTCAGCTATAACAACTTAAGAGAAACATATGTTAGAGGTACATATTTCAATGATGAAACAAGATTGTTTCCTTTGGTTCCATTTTCTTTCCATGATGAAGCAATATAATCTATTTTGCTATGCATTTACTTACTTTAAATTACACACATGTATGGAAAAAAGGTTTATGTTTTATTGGGCAGTGCTTATTTTTGATGATGACACAAGATTGTTTCAAATGGATTTGCTTACTTCGAATTAAGAAGTTCCACTGTGTTAGACCATTGAGCTTAGTGTTGCAATCGGTCTCGCTGTACCTACTGCTTCTGGTTTCTGTAAGAGCGATTTATATTACAGATGAGCAGCATGAACAGAATACAAGAACTGTAGTGAAATCAATGAAGAACCAAGATACTTAGACACATTTAAAAAGCCTTACTTATCATTGATAAAAATCTCAGTTAACGCACACTTTTCATGGACACCTTAAAATACCAAATTCAAATAACTTATTGTTAATAGTGAATACAACACAACTTTACACTACAAAATATGCCAATATAATCCACAAATTGACATTGTCATAGATCAAGGAATTCGGTGGACACATAAAGTAGAGGTCATGGAGATCACAAAACTCACCTTCAGTAGTTCGTTTGTGCAGCATGTAGTCTGCGGCGTCGTGCACGGCGTGCACCTCAGAACACACGCGCACGCGCGGCTCGTCTTGGCTGCCATCCTCTTTCCGCAGTGAATACTGTTGGTTGCTACTCTGCGATATCATGTTGTCCCACTCACAGAACCACGTTACTGGCACAGGCAGAAAGAAATCATATTTGTTGTTTTCTACTTAGATTACAGAGTCAGGTCTAACAGTATTTATGGTAGTTTTGAAATCAAGTATGCCGCGAAGGGTACTGGTACTTCAAATAGGAAAATTGGGTATAAATACAATAGGAGATTGTAAACTCTAATATAAGAATAAATTTAGTAAGAGACTAATAACATGAAACCACTCCAAGTGAGTAACAAAAACCATTTGACATTGAGATAAGTGCGATCCTTTGCACTTGTAAGTTCTTTGAAATGCTTAGATATAATATATGACAGATATAACATATTGAACATATGATCACCCAAACTTAAAATATCATAAATGAGCTGGTACAATTCAAGAATTGATGCCAATTTGTTAAATACACCGATTATGATAGTATCCATAAGCTGAAGTAATTATCTATTATCTTCTAAACTAATAAAATGGGCTAGATGTGTCCATATTATCACTACATTTACAAGCCCGCTTGCCACAAAATGACCCCATGCAAAAATAGTCAGATTATCAATAATAAATGAGCATAATTAGCATTAGAATAGCTACGCATTAAACATATGTATAATCTGCCTCCATTTCGCAACAAAGTCAATGGAAGAAGTTTGATGATATTGCTAAACTGTTAAATTTTGACGTTATAAAAAAACTACAAATGAATATAACCTTCACATGCATTCCCTCTGAATATTGTGATATGATTAGTATAATCAGGTAAGACAAGAAGCATACACCAGTACCAGATTATTATAGAACTTTATATACATACCATCGACTATACAAACACAATAATTCACATTCAATAGTGATAAATCACGAATTAGAAATATAGGAAAGAGATAAATATGTAAAGTTTATCTATGCAGTATAAGATTTCTTGGTATAAAAAATATAAATATATATTAAATTGACACAAACATTCACAATGAAAAGAAAATCAACATTATTAAAAATCAGACATTAGGTATCAACGTTCATTCTACTTACTTTCATTTGTACTCCCTTTTGTTGTTATATCAGTGACTGATGTCGCTGATATTACATAACTTTGATAATCCGTAAGGTTCTTATCAAGATATTCCTTCCACCAGCTATCAGTGAAGATAAGCGCACATTGCTCTGTTGGAGGAAAAAATATTGACTAATTACTACGGTTATTACTTTAATGATGACAATGTATTACATGATTTGTTTCACACTATCTACTTTCATTATAATCCATACATAAGGAGTGTATAAGTTTAATTTCTAACTCGTCTAAAACAACATCAAATCAATATAAAAAAAATTACTTATTTCTTACTTCTGTAAGATGCTACAACATATTGTCTGTACCCTCTGATTGATTTTGACCTTTGATTAATTTGAGGATTTTGTCGAAAAGCATTACTTGTAGCTTAAACATTTCTAAAATAACACCAATCTCCTCACTTTACATAATGATATTTAATTGTGTGTTGAAACAAAATGTTTCTTATGATTCATCAATTTAAAAAATAAATAATAGATTCATAAACAAAAGCAATACAGAGACATTAAATAACCAAATTAAAGTGTAAATGTAAATGTAAATGTAAATGTCGGTTTATAGTCTACTATCCAGAGGCTCAGTTGACTCATTTACACCAGGTCATTGGCGTCTTTGACACTCCACGTTTTGCCTTTCTCAACTGCCTGGGGAGCATACAACACTGGCTGCATACAGCATTGCTGCTGTAGCGCACACGTGCTAATTACTCGCCTACCTGTACCTATTTCACGTGTAGGTACCATGGAGCAGTGTGCAACCTGTTAGGGGTAAGTTTGCTCACCACTCACCACCAGACCTTCTAGTTTTAGAGTAAAGCCAAACTCACTGGAAAATACATGTATACTCTAATAGGTAATATGTACATGTACTTAGCCAATTGATTTAACCTGTTAACAATAGTGTACTGACCGAATTCGCACTCGTCCCCGTAGAAGCCTGTTGGACAGTTACAGGTAAACTTGTTGATGCCATCTACACAGGTGCCACCATTCTGACACTGAACGCCCTGGCAGTCGTTTATATCTGAAACATCATGAACAAAATACTCAAGTGTAGTATACTTTTAATTGTCATTAATATTAGTGTTGTCATCTTTGTGATCGTCAACTTGGTGTATATGTTATTGTCTGAACCATCACAGGTACAGCTATATTCATTCCCATATACATGTACATACATAGACAAAAATCAGCACCAGTGTTGGCATGTGTATCGTGGTAATTGCATGTATAAGACACATGTCTTATACATACAATTACCTGTCTCCCAGTTCTCCAACGTGAAAAGTACAAAACTAACGTCTCACTTCATCATTGATCTTTCATCCAGATACTTACTTGGCTCTTTTTCTGTGAAAGTACTTACTGATCTCACAGTTCCTGCCGGTGATACCCAGTGATGCATGCACATGTATAATTGCTCCACCCTTCCTGGCGACAAATGCCATTATTTCCGCAAGGGTTAGATCCACACGTATTAGCTGCAACAAAAGATTTTATGTTAAATCTAGATCTAAACGTCATTGAATGAAGAATTATATACATCTACAATGAACATAAATATTACATTGTCCATATTACACAAGTAGATATTTTATCAAAGTTGGATTTTCATGTGCAATTTATAACTATCAATCAATGAACACAAAACCCTAGCCTTGCACGTACAATATCCATATATCAAGTTCTAAAATTACCCACAATGTATCCATGTAACTTAGTGACTAAATAACTTTGTTATGAATCTCTGCAATATTGCTGAATTCAACAAGAAGGCTGTTAGCATATTATCAATGCAACAAAATAAACGTCTATATGTTCAATGGTCTTCAATCATGAAGAAAATACAGAGATCTTCTAACACATAGAGTGAATACGTAACAGTAACAGGTAACTTATTAGCCTCTACATTTATTAAGAATTTTACAAGGTTGTGCCAGAGGCAAGAAATTTATTGATAGGTTTACTTTTTATACAATGGATTTTAGTGAATGCTCTAGAAACAGTAAGTTGAATTGTCAATGCACCTGTAAAGACAAACTTCTTGAAGTTTGGTGATAAAATTGGCATAGTCATATTCCTTGTTGTTGTGGCACTCGCCCGTTTGGCTCCAATCTGTGCTAATGGACATGGTCACGGTGTATGTGGCCTCATCTTTCCGGAAGCGCTGTCAACACAAGGAAATTTATTGAAAAATATTTGCTTTCACTATAAATTATACAGAAGAAAAAACAATTTTAAGCATTATTTTTTTTATATTAGTACATGTTATATGCTACAGTTTAAACAATATACAATGCATGTGTGATTTCATGCCAGTTTAACCAAACAGCATTAACAGAGGTGCGGTTACTCACCCCGCAGTAGAACTGCCACGCCTGGTCATATGTCTGTGCCTTGCGGGCCAGCACAATGCCTGTGTCACCATTGAGGGGTGCTCGCAGAATGCTGGTGTCAAAAGAGTACACGAAGTACAGATCCACGCCCTTGTAAGGTTTTGCTGCAAGTAGCACAGAGAAAACATACATTTACATAGGTACATGGTGTGCTCTGTCTATGAAAGTTTGAATTTTCCCTTTTCTCTACGTCTCTACCAAAATGAATACATGGTTACCATAAAAGTGTGCATGATTAGTGACAATAATATCCGCTGTGTTTCAGGCCAACTTTACAAGTATTGGGGCTAGGGGCTACTATTGAATTTTACAATTATAGTTGGTCTAGATTGAGCATAGAAATTGGATTCCAAATTCACACTGTTCAGTACTTAATCAATCTAATATTTTCCTCACAGGACATTTCTTCATGGACAAAAACAAGCTTAAGTTAAACCACGTTGTAAATATTTGTATAGGCATGCCCACATTGTTTTGTCAGTCCTTCAGAACAATAGCCACACCATACTCATTCACAAAGTGTTGCGTAGGTCCGCCATACTGCTAGTCTATTCCTTGCCTCCAATATGCATTTGAAACAAGCCATAAAATGACCATGCACTCACTGTACTCAGCGTGGTCTAGACATGCATTCATTTTGTACACGTCCCCGATGGCGGTCATGCTGGAGCCCCCTTGAGCGCACAGTATGGTGCTGGGACTTTCGTGGATTGTCAATGTGTACTCGCCATCCGGTAGGGGGCCGGTGCCTTTGCCTTCCAGCGGGAAGGGAGATGTGCCTGATGATGCAGCAGCCGTCAGCACAGAGTCTACAGAGAGAAAGGTGATAAAATTGTTTGTGGGCTCGTTTCAATTCATAACATTACCTATAATCAAACCAACAATCCATTTCATTAGGCTATGAATCAGGCAGGTCACGATCACCCGGATTTACCCCTAACTTATTTTAATAGCTGGACCATATCACTGACTATGTGTTACTATGTGACTACAACAGTACTTACACATGACTTGGACCATGATTTAACCTTCCTCTCACTGATCATGATTTACTCATGACCCCGGTTTTCACTTACAAGTGACTGTAGGTTATGACAATGCATATATGTATGATTCTAAGTGAGCTACAATTCATGATACAGTATGATATAATAAGTTTGCCCGTGATGTTAATAGTGGGCTACAGCTTCTTCCTTATATTAGAATGTTACTTACATCTGACAGCTACTTCAGATATCTCTTCCGTCAAGATAGAATTTGAGCACTGTGCTACATCATTATCTGGAATATATAGGCAACAATCAAAATATAGTCATACACTTTTATAGTAACAATCCCATAGTAATAATCCTGTTTAATACAAAGTACTATTCGAACATGTTGAGTAGTTGAAAA
The DNA here is from genome assembly GCA_019095985.1 of Streblospio benedicti. NCBI lineage: Eukaryota > Metazoa > Annelida > Polychaeta > Spionida > Spionidae > Streblospio > Streblospio benedicti. Next base: position 5,518,506 of record CM032664.1, read on the forward strand.
AGCTGGTAACCGCATTGTGCACTACTGATAAGTTGATAAGTAACTAACGTGAAACATCCTTTGCAGTTTTGACGAATACAATATTATTGATGGAGCCAGTCTTTTGGGTCCATAGCTCCACACACTTCCTATTTCCTCCGTTGTGAATAAGGTGGTACGAGTATGGGTTTTTTGACAAGTCTGATGAAGCACAATTGTCGCCAGAAGAAGTGCCTGGAAAATATAGACACCGTAGTTAGGATGACAAGTATTTTTTTTAATGATTCGTAAGATATAAATTAATACTGAGACAGGCTTGACATAAGAATCAATTAACAACCCCAAATACAAACATTCATAAATACAATGTAGTTATTTTTATTTGATTATATGTATTATTCGCTTATTATGAATGAGTTATAATCGTCATATTACTGTCTACGGTCAGCTGGTTCGGGTCATCACGTGGTGCATTCTTATAAAAGATATTGCTGTTGGAGAAGTCCACAAAGTTATATTGTAATCCAAATTCGATGTATGCGTGGTACCAGAGGTTTGGATCAGATGGAGAGTCGTCATTGGTGGGCATGTCGCATGGTTGACCTGCATAAAAGACATATTAGATTTTTCCATAAAACTCAACACACGGTGTACTATATTTATTAACTATTAATTTGGTTATACAAATGTGGAAAATACATAAACACAAATTAATCTCTGTGGTATTGTAACACATTGTGGTGTAAAAGTGGGCTTTGCTAATAGATTTTAATACAATTAGTAGATGATTGATGACTTAAACTTGAAGCAGTGTATATAAATGCATATAAAAGTTACTTACCGCTTACACTGACCTGCAAAAAGAATGAAAACGAATGCATGAGTAAGGTGTGACGTAATTGTGTAGCGCATTACTGTAACAATAAAATTCCGTGTACTATTTTAACTATTGAACACAAGTTGCTATCAGTTAATCAGTTATATATTGCATGTGCAGATTAATTAAGTCAAATCATTATTAGTATCACTATAAAATATTTGTAGTTTTCAATGCCTGATATTTAAAGGAGATGATGAAGACAATTCTGTTGAAATATGGGAAGATTTATAGTAAACGACTTGTAGACTATGTGTAATAGACTGTTATGTGTGTGTTTGTCTTTCAGTGGTATAATACATTAAAAAAAAAATAAGTATGCCATTGACGAGACCGTTCTTACAAAAAGGGGGGGGGGGTTACTGAATACTCACCAGCATGACGACAGTCCATATCACAGAAATGGGGATGACTATGTTCATGTTGATTCTGAAAATATAAATACGGGCAGATTGTATATAGCATGTACGTATGTATAGAGGTTGCAATTGGTGTGTCGCCTAATACTAAAACACGGGACGGAACGGACCACGGGACGGTACACATCGTACATAACGTCCCGTGGCGTCCCGGGGAGTCCCGTGAGTTGAAAGAACATTATTAGATTTAAGCTCCTTTGAAAGATGAAGTTTCCGGATGGCTCTTTTATCCCGTTATCATTGTCGTCTCAGGGCGTCTTGTGTGGTGGTCTGAGTTCCACAATGAAGATATGTTTCGGTTTCCGTATGGTGGTTAAATTGTTCCGTGTTTTCAAAGGGCTCTAACCATCCCTGGCGTCAATCGCAAAAATGATTTTCAAGAATGATCAGATGCTATCACCGTTTTTGTTGAGATGTACGTTTTTCAAGGGGATGATTTTGCCAAACATTCAACGTCATGTGTTACGTCATGGGTGCACTGTCATATATGTCATTGACACCATCATCACGGTGTTATGTGGATATCAGGATCCAATGTTGACCTTTGACCTTTGCCAAATGGATCCGTGTTCACTATTTGAACACTTGGTCCTTGCATGGGTTCTGCTGCTCTCCTTGAACAGACGCTCAAGGAAGACTGCATGCCACTAATAGTGGGAAACTGACTTTTGCATACTGCCATGCAGTAGTCAATGTCATTCAACCAATCATCATCATCCTCTCTATTTACGTGTGTCCCATATCTCGTTTGTCGTGCGTGTTTGCTTTTGTGTGTATGAGGTAGTTCTTGTTTTTTTTTAGTTTATCTGTGGGTTTTGTGAGTACGATTATTCTGTTTGCTTTCTTGCTTTTTTGCTTGTTAAGCAGCCATATTGGTCTCATCACCACCCACTCATTATTTTCAAGTTTAAAGTTTATTGTGTACTACGTGTTTAGGGCACATTTGGGTACTACCGTGTGCATTAGTTGGCGGCAAACGTACGTTTTTGGAAGGCCGTACAAATATCTATAATTTTAAGATCCACCGGATATGCGGCGACCTCCTGAAACGCAGATGATTTAACCGCACGTTGATTTCAAATTGAGTTCTTGATAAATTGAATACCGATTTAGTAATCTATAAACAACTTATCTAAAACCACTCTCTGTTTTTCGTGCGTATGTGCCCACAACTGTTGTTGCATGCGACCGCAAGGTGGAATGTACCCTCGCATTGGTTATTTCCACTTGTACCATAGAGGTTTGTAATTGATAAAATGGCTTATTTTTGCTGTTGTGAAAGTTGTCGTAATATTATAATATAGATTAGTCTCCATAAGCAACTTCAATATGTAAAAGTTATCAAACTTGTTTTCATAAATTATTGTCATTATAAGCAAGTCAACGGTCTTTGTGTAATACTGGGCGTCAACGGTTTTCACTTATTTGTGGCTTGTCAAGAATTCACAACTCGGGACGTCTCAATTAAAAGGAATGGCAAGAGTGGATGAAAGCTTCCTTCAGTTGAAACATACTTATAGAATATCACTTCTACAAAGTAACAACGCAGACAACTTTAAAACCAACGATCATTAGTAATTACTGGCGTATGTTTGGATTTTTATTATTGTTTTATTCCTTTTCTTTAAGTGAATTGAAAAGGTTTTAAGCTTAGAATAGATTTTAAATTATGCAAAACAAAACCACCCTGATCTACATTCCAGCAAGTTCCAGCAAGTTCTCTATGTGCAATGACCAAACATCTTGCTGTCAGGGTGAGGCGTTCCAATGGAGCTGCTCAATCCCAACCACGCTAGTGCGAGTAAACTCATGGGATTTAAGTTGATTCTCCTTATTAATGTTACACACACCACGGTTTTAAATCATTTTCAGAACACATAAATACATAAGCATTTTACATGTTTTCATTTTGCGTTTTTACTTTATTTGTGAACAACATTTCATACATGTACATGTGTTGCACACCTTAAAATTACATATAGCGTAAACAACTAAACATCCCATGATAAACCACAGACTGAGTATATAATTATGGTCATATTTATACCTTTGTCATTGTTTAAGTACCTTTGTAATAGTATTAATCACATCTCTAAGGATTCGCGTCTAAAGTTATATGTTTACACATGATATTGTAGCAACTTCAGGGTTAGAGACATTTACTTTGTAATAGTTTGTGATGGACAAGTATATCATATATAAACTAGAACGTTTGTGAATGGCCAGTGTCTCAAAACGTCTCGGTTATCTTTACTTATAATTTGTAGGATTGCAATTCCATCATACACGTGCAATCGCACTGCATCAACCACGCAATAAACAGAGGCCACATACCACTTCCTTTTACAGCCACAAGCTACTTGTAGGTTTATTTATTGCCAGCCATTGCGTTGTGAAGATAAAGTGCTTAAACGAGTTTTACTGATTCACTGCTGCATGCATCTGATTGGAGATACACTGTTACTATCTAAAGTAAGCTACTATGTTTTACGTACACTAACTATTATGGTCAGAATTTAATTCCCATCCAGTTTTTTCAAATATTGTCTTCCCATACTTCTATAAGAATTTAACACGCACACGCCATGCAGTCGAATCTGCGCATGTGAACACCTTCCATTTAAGGGCACCTGCATTATGTGGACACTTTTCATTTCTTTAGTTTCAGTTTCCTTATATAACACCTATGAAGGCAGTTTATCCACTTTTATTAAACACTTTAAGTTTTGTGTCTCTCTTAAAAATCACCATATTACCAATTGATGAGATAAAGAATCATTATATACAACCTTGAAACAAATAAATAACTTACAAAACATGTGGCATCTGCACGTAAGTTCGAAGCCTATATGTGCTCATTGCTCGTTTCAAATGGTATTTACCCATTTAACCCCCAAATCTCGTGAACTTATCTCATCTCATAACATATATTATTCTGGTTCGTATTGACAGCACACCACCATGCGACTATAAAAATACTGAATCTTCTGGATCACATGGACATCTTTCATGTGAAATGGGGTCGTGGGTGTAACTGCATTAAATTCTGAATTGTAGATTTCATATAATTGGGTATGTAAAACACGGGTCAGATTTATTTTACGATAATTGAATTTACTGGTGTCAAGGCAAGTGTTATCAGATGACCAGCAACCCTGTAAGAGTGTGTGCTGATGGTTTGTACATGTAGAAATTCTGTTACCCCCTCCCCGGTGCCCTTTCATATGGATTGGATGAAAATGCAGACTCGTGGGACCATTCGGAAATATGATATCATAACACGGGGGCATCTTTGTGAACAACGTCAGTAATGCCATGAGAAAGACCCCACAATGATCACGTTAACCCTCCAGAAGAACCAGAAAAGCAAAAAGATAATCCAAATCAGCAACTCAATAATCCATAACAGACAGGCCGGAAAAAAATCAAAAGTACTTCATCAGAGAGGTGATAGCAATGTTTTGGCAAGAGCCAAGCAGAAGATTGCCATTTCCTTTATACCAGGAAGACGCAATAATCATGAAGCATCGTGAACAACCGAAGTGTTGGAACAGATGTTTCAGTTTCGTGGTTCCATTGCTTCAGGTCGTAATGGCAGAGGCGGCACCTACGGTTTCACCTGTCGATCATACATCCTCCCAGAGCACCAGACGAGGCCACAGTTAGGCAGGAAAACCGAGAACCAGCCAAAAGTGCGTCGTGCCCAACCCAACCCATCCAAACCAGCCAGATCACTCCAAATTTGAGGCCAGAGCAGTGAGAGCACCCACGATCCACCTCGAAATGACACTAAGCTTCTGGCGTCTTCTTGAGCATCTGGAACTACCATCGTTTATGTGAAATTGGGGGTTAAACATTCGGATGTAACTCTTTATATACTTTAAACTATGTGACCAAAGGATCGGCGTCTATAAAAAGGGTAGCCTCTTCGGGGGAAAGTCTCCGGCCCTCAATCATTCTAATAATGCTAACTTCTAAAACGTATCCTACCCATTGGGACGTGAACTTTTGAAATTACTAGCTAACAAGCCGGACCATGGACCAGCCCGCACAGGGCCGCCGGGTGCCCGGGTAGTGAGTCCGACTCACGTGAATATAGCGTCTACGTGTATATTGTGTTGGGTTAATATTATCTCAAGCATATAACTATTTGTAAATGCAAAACATCAATAGGAGGCCTTTTAGAACTGTGTGCGAAGCAGCTTGTTATGACACCCCACAGCATACTACAAACTGCAGCTTATGTCAAAGTTGTAGAGGAGTCATCATTAGCTCGATTTAAGAACGTGTATGATTTTCTAATGTGCATAAAAAGGTGATTTGGAGTGGTGCAAAAAATGTATTAGCATCACATTGCAGACCTGTCCGGTTGATCTACTGTTGCTTGAATGTTGTACGCATGTTCGTTCGAATGAGGTATCAATTCTAATTAACCTGTGCACCGCATGGGCAATCCTCTACATTCACCCGCATACTACCCTATACCCTGAGACCCTATCAAAGAACACCTCCACAACAGGGACACTTGTGACCCACTGACGCCCTGATTCCAAAAGTAGTGCATTAGTAACTATATATAGGACAGTATACATGTGCGTACAGCTTTATAACTTAATTAACAGTCATCAATTCATATGTAACATGTGCGGTAATAAAAAACAAGTTGAATGTGCTTCTGCCTACCATTCCCGGAGGTCGCTGGAGTCACGACCGTGCCGCCAGCCGTGCGGAACACAGACGACTTTCTGCCCCGCTAACCACGTACATGTTAATGCACCGCCCCGGATTAATAGGGTAACTTCGCATCATAGACTATTGCGAAATTTCACTCTATTGAAATATAAAACTTTTGGTGTTGTATACCTATAGTATGCTCTCACATGGTCTACTTGTCATAGGTATTGTAGGAGTAAGATTGCCGTCTCAGCATACTATCACTCACGCAGTCCCCAACTCCCAACGCAGCGCCTGCGCCTGTCCCATCCATTTTTACGAACAATGAGCAAGGAGACATGAACTTGTATATTTAGCATGGCATACTTAGTGTTTACTACATTGATTGGCAATTTTCATCTGATAATGTATGCCTATGAACATCATCTTGATCGTATCTCATAAGTAGAGTGTGAACCTCTGGCTGTCTCTGACTAAAACTAAGTCAAGTAGTTTACGCTAGAGTAAACCATCCATATATGATTCCACGCAGGAAAGAGCTGTGGATCTGCATTGCCACACGGCAGCGTTCACCCTGCACCATGAGTCACAGGTCCGGCTGGGTCGTCAACCACGCCTAATCTGCGCCAATTTAGTATGATACACAAGACAGGTCTAAATCATGACTTACCCTGTACCATTAACTTGAACACGACAATGTTGACGCTCCTCCTGAAAATGCCGATTTGATCTAGGTGTGGTTACATATATGCTCGTGAAAATAAGATGCCTTTCACGCACTTGATCAATACAGGGATCATGCCTGATTTGATATGTATAAATACAATTTCATGTATAGCTGATTTGGCTTCATTTATAATGATTGCTTTAGTTAACACATTATGATGTGTAGGTTATTCGATTTCTTCGCGGACCGTTGAATAATATAATGGAAAATATAGCATTTCAGTGAGTTGTACTTTCATAAAGAAATTGCATTTGTATGAATCTGGCTTCTTTCTGCAGGAAACCTTGAGTTTAAAAAGGGCATGGTCACCGCCACATGTGGTTCGCCATACCTCAAAGTTGTATACCATAATAGCATCTGAGCGATCTGCGCATAATACAAATGTACAAATGTACTAGGGTAGACAAGTCTAACCTCCACCACGGCCATTTCTACCCGCCCGAAGATAGACAGTAAGGAGCCAGTAAGTCCAGCAATACGTTATTAGCTGCCGTAGATACCGCGCAGACACTGAAAAAAAGTGTTACCCCAAAAGTAGTGTACTACCGGTTGCACCCTCGGCTTTCATACGTTATTCATATAATTGATATAGAACTAGGATTCAAGCTTCAGAATGGTATATTTTGTGTCCAGATTCAAAACATATTATGATATTACGAACCAGACAGCTAGGCATGAGGTGAACAATATGTCTATTTCGATTACTTCGTTAAGCTTATGATGGGTGTTAGGATGGATGTTTCAATTATTTCAATTATTTAGCTATAGGATGGGTTGTTTCATAACACACGAAAGGACTCAGTGACTGTGTTATCATTGACACATCGATACTTGTGATGCCGAAATGACTTTTAAAATGCTAAATCCCCACAGCATGAACATTCCATAAGTTAATTAATTAAGCTACGAAATTTCTTCAAAGCATGCACATGTACTACCCGTGATAAGGCATAACAAAAATATACATAACTGTAAAAAGGCGGGCTTCTGTGGGGTGTGGTATGAAAATGGTCGTCGACCTTCTCGTCTCATAAAAGAATCATTCATCATCGAGGCCGCGCCGAGGTCACTGCAGACGACCGTTCTGCAGGCTGCTGACGACCCAGTTTTAGTCTGTCCTGTCTAACCTCACTAGGATGACCACTTGTCACTTTTAGGCAGCTTTTAGTTATAAATATGTTGGCCGGTTTTGTTCGACATGTGTGTTACTTATGCAAAATAACAGACCAACATTGGATGTGGACTTCGAAATTATAGATTTTGAAATTGAATGTGCTGTTAGATCTTAATTCCTCTAGAAAGGTTCTAGAAATACGAGTAATCATTCTCTCGGACACAAAGAGACTACATGGTGTCACTACCTGTAGAGACCATTGACCCATAGCTAGCGTAAAGCCTAGGGCACAGCTGGCAGTACTGCTTCCTTACTGTCTATTTGATATCAAAACGCTTGGAGTCCACGGAGATCCGTGTCCAGTGCGGCTAAAAATACGTTTTTAGAGGCAGTGCGCAAACAGTAGCAGAAGTTTGACATTTCCAACTTCTGCTACGTTCTACACGGTCACTTTAAACGTATGTAGGCAGTACTGAGTAAGTATATCCGGCAGTATGTAGCAAGCAGGCGTCCTCACGACAGTAAAACTAGCGGCACAACCGGCCCTGTGAACATTTAGGCTACGTGTTTTTTTCAGTGAATGCAGAGTGTATGGCACATAATGACGTGCGACCTAATGTACTGGTTCCGTACAGCCTACCTACACCCTGGCCACTTATGAAAAAATGGTATTACAATGTACAATAGTAGAGGTCCCCGTTACTGTCTCCGTACGGCCTAAAACGTACATTCGCTACACTTTCAACATACTAGACACGCAGTGATCCTCACCGTCTCGATCAGTTGTTGGTCGCACATAGGCAGTAGGGACGCAGTACTGGAGATGTGCCCCAGGCTTTACCGCCTCGGCTACCTCTGTAATGACAGCACGAGATCAGCACAGGAGCAGCACTATCACAGTGTGGCGACTTGCAGAAGTTAACAATTTCACTGATGAAAATACTAGGCACTGGGCAGTACTGAGTCAGTGCCTTTTATATTAATACATGATATCAATGATTGTTTAAGGCAACGCCTTGTGTAAAAATATACAATGTCATATGTTCATGTAGGACCTAGACATGTCACAGTTGCCACTGTCTAAGGAAGAATCCGTAGACATCGCAGACCTGGATAAAAACTGTACGGCCAGAATGTCCACACTGACGGTTGTGTCGGTAAGTGGCTAGTACGTTTAGTAGTAAATAGGATATGCTATGGGACACGCTAAGCTAGTGTTGTATTCCATAACTACGCGTAGGTATAGTAAGAATAATAAAAACACTAACATCACAGTCCTAAGTTGCCAGACTATTTACCATTTCAGTGTAAAATCAACGTTGCTAAAAGCATCCACCCTCTTGCTGATAAACGCATAGCATTACGTTCATATATATGAAGTCATGATTCAAATATCTTAGCTTGTAACAAACTTAACAAGTCTATCAAGAAACAATACACCCTCTATATAAGTTCAAGTCGGATAAACACGCTACTATAGCAAGTTATGTGCTAAAAAGGCTGTTTATTAACATTATATGTTTATGAGGAAAATAATCATAGCACGTGCTAGCATAAGTGATTATATTCTATGAACTATGAAATCATACCCTGGCGTGATGCCTGTAAAATTTTTAATCTAGTCCGTATGGTTTTGTGTTTCCACAGTTTGGTACAAGTTTGATTTATTTAAAATTAAAAGGGCACACACGCGCTTTCACATTTAGAATTACCTTCATATAGATTTTTATCAATCAAATATTTTTAAATGCAACTGTGCGCGAAACACATCTTATCATCGGTACAATGCCGAGTGAAAAAAGATATACTGTGCATAGATGAAATATGCAAGAGTACAGGTCCCCTATCTAACATTACAGTGCGGACGCTTAATTAAAGCAACAACCTTTTACGCAGTAATCGTATTTTTTTAAATATGTATTTTATCATAGAACATTTATCAGATTAAGCGCAAATAAGGTAGGAACCTGCAGTATAGCTGTACGTCCTGTCTAAGTTGGCCTGTCCTCTGATGGCTGCTGTATTGGAGTGTAGATTGCGGTGAATGCACCGGGAGAAAAGCGGACCGGTTTTACTGGGTGACAAAGGTTCAAGTTTTGTAAACCAGAAAGACGGTAATTTAACAGTGAGTAATAAATTGGATTCTCACGAACTAAAGTTATAACTTTCCTTCCCGGCATGGACTGCTACCATCTAAATCTGATAGTATAGTAGAGGGGTTTATAACATGTAAGTTGTTCGCTTCTGTCAAATTCTGTGATAAAAGCAAAGATTTCCCAAATCACATTGGCGCCGTGCGTACATGTAATCATTCAAAAATAGCCAATGTTACAAGACCATCATAATGATAACACTTAATGTAAATACAATAAAAAGATGAAAGTGTATGGCAATCTTTCAATTAACTCTAATTCCTGTTTCTCTGCTACCCCTTTTACAATAAAAGCGTCTCGCCGCGTTCACGTTCCGCTTCTGTTACAGTTTTTTTATAATGTGAAGAGTAAGCCGTGCAGAACAGCAACATAAACAGTACCTATTTTATAAATTGCCTGTAGATTCATTCATGTTAAAAGCTGGAAGGCTTCCCGTGTCTATTATTTCATAAAATAAACAGCAGCATTGAATATGGAAAAGAGATACCTTATTTGTACCCATATTCTTTATAGTTAGTTAATCTAATTTTTTGTTGTGTTTATGTCTATTGGTCTCTCGAGTAATACCATGTAAAAATTGATAAACAAATAGTATGATACCAAAATAGTACAAAACACGTTGATTATTGTCACTGTTGTGACAAAGTTAGACTGGGCCTTGAAATGAACCATTTTCTTTGAAATGTGTTTACAGTATAAGGTTAACAACCCCACATGTTGAAGCTTTCGTGTTATGCGGAAGGCCTTGGTAATGATGATGTGATAGAACTTTTTTGTATGATAAATTACTTTATATATATCTAGACAAACAAATACCATATGCAGTCATGTACATGATATCAATGATTGTTTAAGGCAACGCCTTGTGTAAAAATATACAATGTCATGATATGTTCATGTAGGACCTAGACATGTATGTGGTGCAATTGAATCACTTCAAACTAGTTTTACGGGAAAAAAACCGCTCCTATACATAATTTACCGTATATTTGGCAAGGTTAAAAACAACAATAGAAACTATATTGAACAAATCACCCATAATTACTTGATCAATGGATCGTGACATCAGTCAAACCCGAATAACGAAACTATCATTTTGCGTGAGAGACACACATCTTTTAGACACACAATTATTACATTAACAGTGATATGGAAACGTAATTAAAATCACGTGTGTCGATTAAATAGTAATAAAGTCAAACCGAATAATAATTTTGTGCGTTAAAATCGCCCATGTCTATGAAAGGCTTGCCTATAAAATGGGCCCAACATGATCGACTCCTCAGTAAAGTCAATACACCCAGGACAAACAACAGCTCACCTTCCTTTAGAGAATCCTACGTTTAATGGAATCCTAATTATTCCGTATATGGTGTTCCCTTATTGTGTGGATCTATCCGAAAAAGAAAATGCCCCTCAGAATGCAGTATCCTGCCCTTTTAAAGCCACATTTTTGAAAGGCTTATCCCTTTTCCTAATTTATTGCCAGTGTTATGTCACGGCTAAAAAACCCTATACGCCCTTCTTTGCTTTTAGTGTGGATTTTGGCCACTTGGTGTCGTGGGTAAACTTTTAGTGCAAACACTTTGTTTCTGGATGAACAGATTTGAGATCAAATCTTCACAAATCAACTTGTCGTAGTTTGTAAGAGAATAAAAATTGAAAAAGTAATTTATTAGCTTTAAAAGAGTATGCAGTAAAACCTCGCCAATGGGACTCATGACTAATGGAGAAACCTCGCAATTAGTGACAACTTTTTACTAATTATGTTCACTAATTATGGGAACACCTCACTGAACAGGACACTCTTTTTTTATTCTATTTTCACTGATGCCCTAACTGCCTGTTTTTACCGTGCAGATTTTAAGTGGCACAACGATTAGAAACAGCTTTTTAACGTTCACCTTGTAATAGTTCTGGGAAGTTGAGATATGTTTATAATATAATATCTTTATTAAGTTAACTGTATCATACGGGCCAGATGTTCAGAAACAAAATATGTCCATGAAGCGGGTATGTCGTACACGACTGAGTCCAATCGACACACTCTAACGTATTATCTAACAATCGGAAAACAACTATATATAAAAAAAAGAAAACAAAACAAATGCGCGTGATTGTCCCGATTTGATGAGTAAACAACAACATAACGGGTTGTCAATAGGATCTAGGAGTAGCTAATAAAGCTATAGTCGAACAAATGCAAACCTGGCGTTGCTGTCCCCGGCTGCGCGGTGTCTGCTGTCTGTCGTCTGCCTGTTTGAGTTGGGTGGAGCGCTGTGTACTCTGCAGATTACACTATTGTGCGTACATGTACACGATACGAATACATGCGTCGGTCTTATGAACGCATGTCTTGTGGTTAACATGTCAGTTGCTTTGAGTACAGTAGTTTTTGCTTGTTGAGACTGCACATTTTATGTAAGTAATTCATACACATGATTAGTATGCTATTCTCTGGTCATGATAGCATTTCCCCGTGTTGTTTACATCCTCCGAAACAAAACGTTAAAAATATAAACCTCCTCAATGAAGAATGATTGTCCACACTTATTATGGAAGAAGTGCTTTTGTAAGGTCATGTTGAGGACCTATTCATGGAAAAGTCCATAATGGCAAGGACTAATAATCGATGTGGTTCAGAACTCTATCTGGGTCGTATTCAGACGTCTGGACTGATATCTTTATTGCCTAATCCGCAACAGAAGCTGAGTCCTGGTGCTCTGACTGAACCAAATAACTAGGATCTATGTCAATAGTTACATAACTCAGTTAACATTGTCTACTTTATTCCACTTCTCAGAAACATATTGACAACTCCGTAATTGGGTCAGGTATACATGGTTTTGTGTTGAGCGTAGGCCGGGAACAAAGGCCTACCCACTAGCGCGATATGGAGTACTTTAAAGGTGAATGAAATATTGACTACGGTCATGGGTATTGGATGATGTTTTTTGTTTTAACATTAATTATTCTATAATAAAATGTAGACATCTTTATATAGTAAAATGAGTTTAAAGATGGTTCTCCATTTTTACTCATTCTTTTCAATGCAATGCACTTTTGTTTTCCCAAGCAGGTTGATAGCACATAAAGGCATGATAAAATGTACATATAGGGAGAGTGCAGAAGGTTAGCTTCAAGAGTATTACAAATGATCACCGCCCAAGTTGACGAGTATACAGGTTGTAGGACGACCTGTCCCTCTCAATGGTAATGTTGCCTCTAGAGAATGCAAAGTATACAGCAAATATTTGAATTTACCAAATAGATCTAGGGATATTTTAATAAAGCAACTTAACTTGGGAGCGACCATCATTAGTTGTACAGGGGTGTCTGTGGTCAATTGGTATTGATGAGATAAAAAAATTGTGCCTACTCTCCCCATATGAACATTAAGAAACTGAGCACCCCCCAATCACACACAACTCGATAAATATGAACAATGACATACTTTATAAAGTTTGATATTGGACAGATTCCCTGAAAACTGTTTAAGTGTAGTGCAATGAATCCTTCACTGTCAATGGTCAATGAATACATATTTAGCAATCTATTGGACTTGTTGACATTACAATACAGTTAAATCCAAAAGCATGCAGATTGCAGGAATGCATCAATTCGCAACAAAAGTGCATAAAGTATTACCTTTTCAGTTTGAGAATCGAGTCCCCTACCTCTCACTTTGAATTAAAAAAATTAGCGCCCTCCCTTCTGTGATCAAAGAAAATTGAGCTACCCCCCCCCCCCACCAAATGACTGCCCCCACCCCCTGTACAATTAATGATGGTCGCTCCCTTAGACACTAAACAAATAACTTTACATGCATGTGGAGATAAGTCAATGTATATTTTTATCAAAGAATTACTATACCAGAAAGTATTTTTCAACATTTATTGGGTAATAATCCATCTATGTAATATTCATTTCAAAAGCATACACTTTAATTTAATCAATTGTTATTTTATCTCTTTGGGTAAAGAAAAATATACACGTATAAACAAAATTATGAGATAAAAAATCAAAGGCAACATATAGAAATTCTATAGAAAATATTTAGACAGTAGAATTCATATCAGAATTTATTAATTATATGCATGTCAAACAATAATAATAAACAATTCATTATAACACTAAAGCATGCTTCAAAAGAAAAATAATATAGAGGTTTATCATTTTTGTGTTGAAGATCCAATTAAAAATTATCCTAATCATCACATTTGATATGAACACTATTGTTCAACAAGGCGCAGTTCCAAATTATTCTTAAAATCGAATATGTACAAAATACTAATAATCATAACAACATTCTTTTAATATTCATTAACATTATAAATCATATGTATCTAAACTGTTCTACATTTCATTGACTCATTACATGCTGATGCAATATGAAGAAGACATAGATGGTCATTCTTAAATCACAGAATGTGGTTTTCTTTGAAAATATTTCTTGAACACCACACATATATGAATGTAAATATCAGAGATATATTCATGTACATGTGTAGATATGAAAACTGCTTAACAAATAAACCTCACACACCACATGAACACAGTTGTAACAAATATATGCATTATTTATTTTACATGTGAATAAATCTATAATTACCAACAAAAAAGGTCAACAAACATTTTTCTATTAAACAGATTTTATATTTCGTCTTGAAAGCAAAGTTTCATTTCTATCTCATACTAATGACTTCATGGTAATTATTTCAAACTACAGAAAATTCTAAGGCCTGTAACATTTTGCAGGCTAGCACCTTAACATTGCCTCATCAAAATAGCCTTTATACGTTACAAATATCATCAAGATAGTATCATTCATTGTGCCTGTGAAAAACATAATGTTTATTTATATTGGTGCTGAATTTATACTATAATATTGTCAACTCTCACACTTTTTAACACATTAAATATTGACTCCTAGTAACTCATTTATCCTGGATAGTCTTGAGTGATTGATTTGCAAACATCTTACATTCATTACATAACTATTATTACATTTGTGCAGTCTGTTTGAATTATTACTAGTAAAATTTCTTCATATGGAGGATATTATTATTATTATGACATTGAGTGTTCAAATTGTTTTTTTAAATTTGCTTTCTTCAACTGATAGATTCATGATTTTTTAAGAATCTGGACTTCTTAAAAACATTCTTATGTTTACCAGATAATCTCTTTTCACAGTTGTACATATTTTATATGAAAATCATATATTGTCCAATTAAGAGAAGTCAAATGACATTTTTCAAATAACTGAAGTTACATATCTCTTACACAACCACAACATTTGTACAAACATAGCTTTGCCTGTATAAATTGATATGGCATATACAATGTAAAAGCAGATGATATGTTTAATGATGTACTAGAGTAAGGCTGGTTGGGAGGCGCTCTCCGGGTGTTGATGGTAGGCTAGTTGCCATAGTACTCGCTGGGGTCCTCATCATCGTGTATGGAGGCTGCAAGCGACCTGCGACGAGGGTCAGAGTCGTAGATGGTGGCTGGGATGCTCTGCTGGTATGTGGGTGGCTCCAGGGAGGCCACCAACACCTTGAACACACACACAGTAGTATGGGTGACTGATTCGGTTCACAGCTAACCTAAGGCCTGCACAAAGACCGATGAATGCCAGAACTTCTGCACCTCATTCCTCAGTGTCTAATAAAACTTCAAAACCAGCTTTCTCTCATTATATCCCATTTTACTACATAAGAAAATTCAACGTCTTGCAACACTCCTAAGAAGAATGTAAAGAGAATCTTACTCTTCATCAAATAATGTACAGGCATATGTGCAAGTGATAGAAAGTGTTCGGAGAGTACTTACATATACATCACCCACCTACATGTAAGCAGGTTTATAATACTCACTCCACCCCAAGAACTTACCTCACTATTGTCGTTCCTAACCACAGGCCGGCTAACCTGGCTGTATACGGGGTTATAGTCCACAGCTGGATACTCATATTGCATAGGATCTCTCACCTACATGTACAGTACATAAATGTAACTCATAATCTAGTGTCTAATATGAAATGTCCACAGTATCACATTCTTTTGTAAATAAAATTGCTAAAAGTACATGCATGTATACAAAATCACTCTTTGCCTTCATAGTGCACTGTTCTTGGTAGCAAAAATTACGATATGTTTGTAACAATTTATTATTAAATATTTAACCCATTACTACCATGTGAGAGTATGAAAATCAATACAATGACCTGAGAACATGCAACATTTTTAACATGTTTCAGAAACCCCAAAATAAAATATTCTATTGAAATTAAGAAAGATCAAATTCATCTGGTTATAATTTGTCCCCTCATTTAAGATTGTAAAGAGCATTCAGAGATACCTTTATCTTAGCACATGAACACCAACAAAAAACATGCTTTAGGGTCTAGTCTGTTTGTAATAATGTTTCTGTGCAGTGGAATCATATATTCAGCTTATGATATAGCATGGCCACTTAAAAGACATGCAAATTAATGACAAAGGATTCATGTTGAAACCCATTAGGCATTCAAAAGACTGACAATATAGAAAAAATAATAAAAGGGTTCAGGCATACCAGGTAAGTAAATAAATACAAATGGAACCTTACCTATATAGGAAGAATATTAACATTATTGAAAAACCACTCAGTATAAGGATAATCATATTGTTCAAAACTGACACCCTGATTTATGTACAGCTTTACCTCATAGAAAGGTCGTGGGTCAGCAGCCACGAACAATGCTCGGGTACGAATTGTCTGGAGATAATGGCTTTTGCTCAGCAAAAAGATCCTAATATATGTTTGTGACAATGATCTAGTACAGTTTGTACTGTGCTTTGGGTGGTCTATCATTAAGGAACATTACAAATTAGAATCTTGCCTGACAATAACACATTAAGGCCCTGATATGAAGGATTGCTGGAGTTGGAACGCATAAAATTTAGGGTCACAGATACATGTATAAAGCACATATTACGGCTTGACTAACCTGGTAGACCCTTTGTGGGTCATCTGATATGAACATGGCACGGGTGGAGATCAGCTGTGGGGGCACCTGCTGGGGAACCTGCTGCACCACCTGCTGCTGTGCGATTGCTGGCGGAGACACAGACTTAGCCTGCTGAGGCAGGCTGATTACAGACACCTGCAACACACATCATCAGGGTTCTAATCCACAAGAGAGGCGTTAAAGACTTTAAACTGGATTGGAATTCAAGTTGATATTTATGATGAAGCTAAAGATCTGGATTGATTTCATAAACATCCCTTTCTGTCATCATACCTTTGGTTCTGTGACAAACACTTGCTTGGTACTGCTGGGTGGCTGCGGTTTAGTTGCTGTGGTAATCAACTTGTCATCACCCTTCTTCCGCACAATACAGCAAATACACACCTACAGAAATGAAGTTCAATTTAGTCACAAGTTTAAATGTTTTTCAGTAGGCTTATGTTAAACTATAATTATTTTAGTATTTAAGAGTACTGTCCATGAATTACTATAAACACTCAATTAAACAAATAATGAAAGTGGGAAAAATTTCATAATACACATTGCCCTGTGGTACAAAAGACATTACGAGATCAAACTATCAAAGTTTCACAAGACTAGATAATTCAATCCACAGGAATTTACAGATTCTTTTTGCGAACAACTGGCACTATAACCAAAGATTTTACTAGGCTTGGCCTTGCCTATCTTGTCAACTAAATTACCTTGCCTGCCCTTCGCACTCCCATCTCACTCACACAATCCCACCTACCAGCACGAATATGACGAGCACAACAATTGCCACAAGGACACTGATCACGATGATGAGGACGGAGAAGTCAAATCCGGCATCATCTCGGGGGTTCTCGCACTGGTCGCCATCATAGTCCGCGCCACACCGGCACTCATACATGGAATCCTGAGGCAGCGACTGGCAGGTGGCACCATTGTAACATGGGGATGATTTGCAGCCTGCCACGTACTCTGCAAGAGAAAGAGGCAAGTTTGTTGTATATTTTCAGAGTTACAACTGTCCAATTGTCAAATACAATATCATTTTGTGAACTATTTGTCTATTATCTCTTTGCCGCAAAGGGTAATAGAAATAAAATCCAACCAACTGGAAAGACTTATCGTTGCATTATTGGACTATACTCAAATAAAAATGTACATATGTACACTGGGACGTACGGCACATTTCGCCAGCCCAGTCATCAGTACACAAGCAGTTATAGTCTGTGTCATCTTCTGGATCTGGCACACAAGTACCACCATTCATACAGGTATGGCCATCACACACGGACTTGTCTGAAATATGAGATAAGATCAATGAGGTCATTTACATTTGATCACATATAAAACATGGAGAAACTTTGAGAATATAACTAAATCTTTACTAAAATTAAATTTGTATGTAACTTTAAAAAGAAATTCATCAAAATATAATAACTGAAGTGTAAAATATTATCAAACCTTAAGGTAATATCATTAAATGAAAACAACCAATATATAGTTGATAAAGAAGACTTGTGGTATAGATATCATGTATTTTGTCTGTTGTCTATACTAACCACAGAATGGCTGGAGGAAGCCTGGTGGGCACTGACAGATGTAACCGTCCTGTCGGCTGAAGCAGGTAGCTCCACTGGCACATTGGTTATTGGCACATGTGTCCAGTGCTACAAAAACAAGATATAAAATCTTACAGGTAGTTTTACATTGCCATTGTACATGTATATTCTGAAAGGGAAATAAACATTGGAATCAAACTATAACTTGCAACTTGTATTTGTCTGTGTTTGGTCCCAGGTTAAATAAAACAATCCAATAAAATTTAATTCCACTTAATTTTTCGCTTTCAATTGTACATTTATGAGCCATGAAATGTCTGAAATGAAAGCTATACTAAAGTTAAAATATGTACAAATATATAAAAAAATATCAATGTTGGAAAAGTCATTCATAAAATGAGTGAATCTTGTATAGTAAGACAAATAACTTAACATGATTATTTCAATATTTTTACATGCAATGCAAAAAAAACCAAATAAATGTGACAGACAAAAAAATCAAACGTGGTTGCCAAAATATATTTCAATCAGAGGTACATGTACCAGATGTTGATTTTTCACTTTTGTTACATATTATCATTGTGAACATTGTCAAAAATTCATATTTACTTAAAAATACCTAGTCAAGATTATACGAACTTGATTTGTATTAATTAATGGCGATACATGGTAAAGTTAGAAGTGCATATGTAATGTAAGATATTAGAGGATGATTCGGAGATACTTCGCTGCAGTCACCTAGATGAGGATGAGTGATTATTACGTGAGGAGTGGTATATTACAGTCTCTATAATTTGTTATATTACTACAGTACTGATATTGTAGGGAGGATAGAGAAGAAAAATGTGGAGAATTACGCTACGATTTCTTATGTTTTTTTCGTATTTCTTCCCATTGTTGCAACTATTACGAACCTAAAAAGGTACTGTAGTTTCCGCAAATTACGGCTTTCTTCATAACTCGCCTGAAGTTACGTTTATTCCGATTGTTCCCTTTCTATTACGCATTTAACGGAGGTTTTGGTAATAAAAAGAATATTTCTAAAAGTTCAAATTCACGCTGACATTTTGACAGATTTTCATTTCATTGGGTGTCTGTACAGCGTCAGCACTTCCGCTTTCACTTTGTGGTGGGAATAAACGAGAACGGTCGAACAAATCCAAATATTCATGAGCGAAAGATGGGCGCCATTGACAGGAAGTATGAGAAAATGTTCTGATTATTACGTTTTTTCTGTTTATTTCGATTATCGTAAGTATCGTAGTTTCAGTGACTGAGCAGTTCCAAGAAAATAGTAACTTTGCTATGAATTGTTACGAATTATTACGTTTTCTTACGCCGATTCCTCTAATTTCGCTTACAATTCTGTATCCTTCTTACGATATCAGTACTGTACATGTTAAGAAAGCTGAAATAGAATCATGTTTAACATATATATTTTTCTTGTGTTATTGTTATCATACATCAAAGCATATTATGGATCATTAGTGTAGTCACATAGTGTAGCCTACATTTGGTTTACTTTTTTGTTAAATAAAATTCATATATGCATAAAATTACCATCTAAACATCAAATATTATTACATAGAGGTTATCGATTTATGCACCCAATGCCACCTCCATTTATATACAGCAAGCGGGATGTGCTACAAGTTATATCCTTCCACCAATCAAAGGCTCCAAATGCCCTACCATTTGCCGCCTCTCTTTCACAGTTGACCCCGCTGTAGTTTCCAGCACACTCGCAATAATAGTTGGTCAGGTCATTAAAGCACCGACCTCCATTTTTGCAAGGGGATGACTGACATGGGTAGAGACCTGTGTCAGTTGCGCCTGTATTGTCGGTGATGATTGGCTCCGTAGGTGGGCGGCTTGGTCTTGTTGTTGTAGTTAGAAATTGAATGACCGTCTGGTTTTGGACGGGTAAGCGAGTAGGCATGGTTGTGGTTGCCAGTGATCGACCAGTCGGAAATGGAGTTGAGGTTCTTTGAGAAATCCGAGTAGTAGTTGGTAGAGTGAACCTGGATGTGGTTGCAGGTGATGGTGGTATGGTGCCTATAGCTAGAAAGGTGACAAAATAAGGATTTTTAGATCTCAAAGTGAAATATTGAGCTCAAGTAACTTGATTATTCTACTGTTGCTTTTCATTTTCCATCGTTCCCTGTCAACCAATGGGACACACAAATGAGTTATATTGTGTAAGATATGTTATAAGATACAAAGTTATGTATGTCCAAGCATATAAATGTTAATTTTATATGCCACAGATTAATACAAGTCACCTATGGATGAATTGAATAATTAGCAAACAATATTGTATAAATAATACATAAATACATAAATCTTAAACAATATTCAATTAGATAAATAGATAACAGATTGACAAAATGACAAAGCTGAAAAGTAAATGTTTACATGCACATATAACTCTTACAACAATATAAAAGAATATCCAGCTTAAAGTCAAACTGAAATAAAGTCTATTAATAAAAACAACAATTTAAGTGTAGGAAAAGTAATAGAAGTGAAGAAACATACCAAGGCCACAAATGTATTTCAACAAATCATGTGGTTTACCAATTTCACACATTATCCCAGCAAATCGGTCAGGGCAAAGGCACATTATGTCATTAGGTGGGAGCTTCACACAAGACCCTCCATTTTGGCAAGAGCTTATTGAACACAAGCTACCTACAACTAGCAAATGTAAGACAAGTCAGTACTACAATGGTTTGCTCAAAGTATGAATTTTTGGAAGTCAGACAATAAAATATAATTGTCAAAGAGTAACAATTTTGCATGGGACGTCTAGATAACAACACTGAAATAAGGACATACATAACAAATGCCTTCACATTTTTTTCAAAAAGGTTTTTATATAGAATTTTATGTGGTGTCTAATGGCCAATATATACGCAGGTACAAAACCTATTCTAAAAGAAATAACAAAAAACAATTAAAATATACAAATTTATTGTCTCCCCAACAAAATTAGGGTGCCTGTGATGCTGTGCCACTTCCATGTCTCCCCCTGAAAAACTAACCTCTTAGCCTTCATCAATCAGCAACATTGGCATAAATCATTGCACAAAACATATCTTTAGGCTGAAATGAAATATGAGAATTCCTTGTACATTGTAGTTCTAGTTCACCGGTATTAGTTTTGATACAAGATCTTGTACCCAATATGTAAATTGTCAAGAAGAAAATGGTTCATTATAAAGAAATCACCTGTTGCATTTAGAAAAAAAGAATAAGTGCATTTGATTAGTTGAAACGGCACCTTTTATGCTGTATGAGAGGTACACAAATTTCTGCTGTGGATGGTCCCTTTAAACTTAATTGGTGAGTTAGCCTGAACCTGCTAGGTTATTTCGAGTCATAATGTTGAGTGCGTTCAAATCCCACAAGAGACTATGTGATATAGACCTATCCTGACTTGGGAGTCATAGGTATAATGATCAAATTATATAAAATAAACTTAACTACTCAGCTGGAATTACTAACACAAAAAGTACATAACTCGTTCAGAGGATCATACCAGATTATTTTGACATACTATGTTCGAAGAAAAATGGTACTTATTATTACTTGAAGAGTGTTCTGCAATGTAAAATTTGTAATCAACAGGCCAATGAATGGCAAAAGTGCTAAGGTAAGTGGCATACCATTTTCACAAATTA
>CM032664.1:5540799-5562979 GCA_019095985.1 Streblospio benedicti
TAAAGATTTGCTGTGCCGCTTAGAAATGTCAATTAACTGAGGAAACAAAAAAATCATGTGAAGCTTTTTCTTTGCAGAATCTATAATGTGAAGGAACATGATACCACTGATAGGGCAAGAGTAATCCTTTCAGTAAAGGCATAATTCAGGATAAACTGCCTCCAACAAGTGATGCAGCTCAGTTGCACACAAAGAGAGCACATTATCAGACTCTTATTTGAAAGGAAGCACCAACATCCAAACCAGAGATACCATCCCCCAACAGGATTTGGTTGGGAGCTACTTAACAACTGTCTGGTACCTGTCTTGACCACATTGCCTTCTGTTCCCCACACATGCGTAAATCTTTATCCACTGCAGCTGCAAGGGTACATGTTATAGTTACAAATGTAGCTGCCGAAAAAGCAAAGTTAGTTTGTAATAGACTATGTAAGTGTGGAGAAAATTGCATCAATAAAAGGTGAATAGAAACAAGAATGTTTAATGGTTAATGTTTTGATCATTCAAGATATTTTGATATAAACAATGTATATTTTAGACTTGCATTTTCTGGGATTTATGTATAAATGTAAAAAATGTTATTTGTTTTTGATAGTTTTTGTGTCAAATTAATAAAGCACATTTTCTATAATGATATTTGAAACTCTAATATGTGTATATATAATCTTGACTTACTTTTTTTACAATTTTGCTAAACCAGTGTTATTTGCATATGTCTTGGTAGAATATGAATATTTGTATGGAAAATACTTTTAGATTATACTGTAATTCATTCAATAAAAAAAACATCTTTGATAGAACTTTGTTTATTAAAACATTTTTCTCTCACAATATTTAAACTCTAATATAGGTATCTGCTATAGGTATCTATAATTATGACTTACTTTTGTCGGTACCGATAAACCAGCATTTTGGTGACCATCTTGTTGAAAATCATGTATTTGAAGCCCTCATATTTGAAATACAAGTTTTTTTCTTGAATAATTGGATTCCTTGTCACAGAAAAACCTGCTCATAGACACCCAAAATCAATGTTCTATGTTAAATAGTTATTTAGTTATCACCAAAAAATGTTATTGACCTTCACGACGCCAGCCATCTTTGATTTGAAGGTCAATGAGTGAAAATATTTTCAAGTCTGCATCTGACAGATCTTTGGGAATTGAGCTGTATACCCACAGGAAATTATGTAAAGATCAACTGTATGAGAAAGATTGACTGGAAGATCCGGATGACGGAAACTACGGCCGGAGCCTATCCGAGAGAATATATGTGAAGGCAAAAATTTCGGGTTCACGGGTAAAGAATTTGATCCTTCAGGGAAGAAGACCGAGCCTAAAGCCTTTTAATCCGCGAGGAACCATCATCCGGAGGGATTACATGTATATTCCGGCCGGCATACAAAAATGACTTCAGATGAGAAAGTGGATTTGCAGCCTCCGGTTCAATGCCCGCGAAAATCGGGGCCAAGGACTACAGAGAATTTGACTTTGCCATTTTTCATACGATTTTACTGTATGACCGAAATTCCTAAAAAATGGGGGTTAGTCCCTGTACCTGCTTAAAGGTGGTGCTGAAACCAAAATAATACCTTTAAATGCAAAATTTACATATTACCAATACAAAAATTGTCATTCAAGACCGTTTGACTAAGGCAAAGGTACATATGAAAAATTACTCCATAACTATTTTTTAAATTTCATATGTACAGTAAGAAAAACTATCTTTTAGTCATAAAATTTAATTTTTTTTTGATTAAACCTTGCTTTCCCTGTCACCATGTCAAAATGGAGGCAATTTGACATACAGATAATAACGAAAATTACAGTTCATTATGTTTGCTCCAGGATTTTAGAAAAAAAAGAGAAACCATAACGTATGGAAATCATTTGATTTAGATGGTATACTTGTCAGAATTGTTCTAGGTTTTCTTATATGAATCATTGTTTGCATATTTTTTTAGAATTTGAATTCATAAAAAATGTCAGGTGTAAAGGTGTAGAATATTGAACATTGAAAACTAAGCATGGAATGGTGATTTTAAAAGCACATCTAATGAAGGGTTACCTTCATTTAGTCAGCTGAAAGGGTCTGGAAACATAACCCATTTAGTCATTGTTATGATAACTTTTTTCTGCCTTTAAAAGGAATACCAGTTTGAATTTTAATGATTATTTCCAAAGACTGTTCTTATTGTATTGAATTTTTGTTAAAGGTAGTAAAATTTTTTATCTAGCAAATATTTTATCTGAACAACTATTTCTTATGTGAAAATAGTTTTTTATTGAATAAAACTTTGAATTGCAGGACAGTATACACTATACAAATTACTGAGTGCTTAAATCACATTATATTTGTGTTATAAAACTGTAATAAGGCCATAATTGTATCCCTATAAATGAGCACTTGGAGCATCGCTTGTATCTCTGCACTTTGGCAAACTGGAAATATGGGACCCAAAACGGCTTATTTATATGTTTCAATTGTTTTTCCTCAATATTACATATAGTATTTTTTGTTTTAGAGACTTTAACAAAAATTTAAAGTAGAATAGATTTTGAAGAAGATTTTATTCAATTTAATCACCATATCTGGATTCAGTGGTCTAACTACAGAGGTTCAACTGTATCCAGAGAGATGTGGTGTTATTTTTAAGATTAAACAAATTGCCAATGCAAACCAGATAAAAAACAATTGATGGTAATTTATGTTATAGATATAAATGCTTGCCAGAGACAATGTCAGAGAGAAGAAATAATTGAATCTGTCAGCAAACTTGGGAACGAAGTTCACTTGTGAGTAACAGGCTAACTTTTATTTTGTATGCATTCATTCAACAGAAAATGACATCTTTATTTATTTATTTGAAGGGGAAAATTTTCACACATGAAATTATATGTTCAGAACTTGTACTAAGTTTATTTTGTGTTAAAAGATATACACAACATTTACAAAATTAGTGTATGAAGTATAATTGCACAGTTAATTTATTATATACTAAATTTATTTCTATGTTAATAGAAGGTATCAAGCAAAAAAAGTATACACAGTTACATAATATAGATATCCCTTGGTTATTGATGCAAGTATGTTGCTTCAGCAGTAATTCAGGAACTGGTTCAACATTACTACATGTATGTAACACATTGTTTTTTATGTCCTAGTGACTAAAAAAAAAAGTATTTCACATAGCCTAAACCACCATACCACGATTTTCATCTGGGTGTGAGTAACATGAACAAACATAGAATAGCAACATACGACTATTTGATACATCATTTTTTATTGAGGTTAAGGCAAAAACATAGAATGTTGCTTTCTGTGTTTATGCACAATTTATTCAAACAACATATTATGGGTTCAATAGATCTGCTATGAGTCATCTGACACCTTTCAAAAACACGGCATTTGTCCATCTTTTTTCTCATAAGCCAAATGGTTGAATGGCTCCCAGCCCTGGTTAATTTGGCAAATGTGATCCCCATTAACATTTTTTGACCTGCAAACTGTTTATTTCTAATATTACACAGGTAATCAGATCTGTGACAAATATGTATTCAAGTATGTTGTATGTAGATGGTGAACTATGAGTTTCATTTTAGATCCACTTTTAAAATAAAAAGAAAATTAAAATCGGAACATTTTAGATGAGAAAACACGCTAGACTTAACATGTGAGACAGATAGTGGTAGAAATATCAGGGATTTGTCAACGCATGCTAAAATATCTAAAATTATTTAATTAATGATTTCCAAACACATCTCATTGTAGTCATTAGTCATAAATGCTTTTTCACAATAGGTACTACCTGTGAAATGAAGCGTCACAAATGGGCAGTAAAATCCCATGTCTCAACGGAGGCACGTGTGAGGGCATAGATGTGAACAATTACAGTAAAACATTTCATCAGAATAGAAGGTACTTTACTTTACTTTGAATGATTACCCAATAGTGCTTTTTCGGGCATGTCCATGTCTGTGTATGGGGTGGGGACGCATGTCTATATGGCCATGCTGCAGTCCTGCTAAACTTCACTAGGACTCTGTTCTTTAAATGTACAGTAGGAATTTACAAATGATATAAGGATCAGTGCATATATTGTGTAACCCACTACTTTCTTATATAATTATTTTACTATTCTTCAGGAACTAACTGTGAAAAAATGTGATTCCTCGAGGCTGTGAAACCACCCCATGTCTGAATAATGGTGTTTGTACAGATTCTTCCAATGACAATGGTTTCCTCTGTACCTGTGTGGATGGGTGGGTATTGCATAAAGCAACTATATAAGAATAGTTAATAAATGTTAATATCTATATTTTATAAAATAATGTGCATTATGGTAACAAGTGTAATTTATATGTCTATATTTCAACATGCTGAGAGAATCTTTCTATGACAGTGCAAAGGATACCTGTATTTCAACTGTTAGAATTCATAACATAATAAAATATCAATACATGTCTCTAACAATGCTTAAAATAACAGTATATGCTCATATTGATCAGCAACTTGCTGTCAACATTGTAGATGATGCCATATTCATCATTTAACTTGTGTCCTGGTTCTAAGTGAACCAACATATAAATTGTAAATAAATATTACATATTTCTTTGAGTTTATTGCATCATCTGTCACTCAAACGTGTACCATTTCTATTGGTTTTGTCACAAATCCATAATCATAACCATGTACATCCGCAGGTACCTGGGCGTGCGATGTGAGCGAGACCCGCCCTGCATGTCCAGCCCCTGCCTCAACAACGGCACATGCACCAACAATGGTGAGGAGCCTGAGTGCACTTGCCTACCGTCCTATTCAGGCGAGCAGTGCGAGGTGCTGCCGGCATGCACTGCTGAGCCATGCCAAAATGGCGCCACTTGCACCAACAATGGACTGTCCTATTTCTGCACCTGCCAATCAGGATACTTTGGTGTCAATTGCTCAGGTGAGTAGTGACTTGATTATGGCTATGATGATTCATTTATGTAGGGATTCAAATTCTTCTTAGAATGATAATAGTTAACTATTCATGTGAAACAGAGCAATAACATCCAATGACATCCATATACTACTTGCAATTTGTTTAATTTAAGTGGATGGTGTATGTATAATGGTAGGTGTTAAAACTAATGATGTTTGCACACTGAACATTTAATTTCGAATTTCAGGGAGTTGGGTAGGTCCAAAAATGCAAACTTAAATAGTCAGCAAACCTAATAATAGCCTATGTAAACTTAAAGGTCCAGGATGGAGTAGGTCCAAAATTGCAAAAATTAAATAGTTACAAGATAATTTATAGATCAAAATTGCAAAATTTAATAGCCATGAAATATTCTAGTTTTACAGTATGTAGTGCATTGAATAAAAATCACTAATCACTTAACAACGTTTAAATATTGAATATAATCTTACTAATGTTAAAAGTAAAGTATTATAAACTAAAAGATTGATAATAATTGAAGACAATTATGAAATGTAGTTGTAATGCACTTGTAAATATTGGGTTTATTTATGCATGTCAAATTGATGACAAATAATTTTAGAGAAAATCGCTCTTTCATGTGTCTCTATTTTACCATACTACATGTAGAGAGCACCACCACTGATGCATCCAGCACCACCACTGCTCTTCCTGGACCTTGCGCATCTGATCCATGCCAGAATCAGGGATCTTGCCAACTCATTGGAAGCAGCCTATATCAATGTTTTTGCCTGATTGGCTTCAGTGGAATAAATTGTGAAATTAGTAAGTTTGTCTCTTTGTTTCAGTAAATTCTATGCCATCCATATCATGTGAGAGTATATTACATCAAATTAATTTACAAAGTTATTTGTTTATTAGTATCAGCAAACATCAATGTATGTAGAAGTGTTTTTTTATATTTTTCCAAACAATTGAAAGATGCAATTAAACTTCCTAAGTTTTGACTGCATCTTGATTAGCATATAGTATTCACGGATAAAAATATTTTTAACTCATCATTATCATTGGACGCATTGTCCAAAGTGTAAACATGTCAATTTATAATTATGCATTAACAACATAATGTATACCCTAGCACCATACCATTATCATGATGTTTTGTGATTTCAGACAGATGCGATCCTAACCCGTGTCAGAATGGAGGAGTGTGCAGCCCTGCTTCTAGTGCTAGTGGTTACCTTTGTGACTGCTCTGGAACTGGCGGATATACTGGGGAGCGTTGTGAGATTCGTGAGTGCAATATGATTCTGAATATTTGCTTTTTCTTTTCCTTTGTTGGTTGTCTATGATGTTATTTATATATCTTATCTTTATCAAACCATATTCTACAACACTATGATACTTATTTGCTAACAATTTGACAGTATTAACATTTTTGTACATTTTTAAGAATTTATCTCCTAGTAAATGACAGAGCATCATAAAATGCTATGAACCATCCAGATTTATTAGACATTGATCTCATGAAGGCAAGTGAGTCAAATCAAATCTAGATAAAATGATGTAGGGACACCCTAAAATGATGCTCATGTTATCATGTAACTAGTACTTCAGAGCATCATTTTCTTACATATTATTATGCTCTTCTGATATCAATGTAAACTGTCCCGCTAAGTGTTTCTTCAATTTTGGGGAATGGTCAACAAAAACATTCCAGCACCTTCTTTTCAGAGATCAACTTTTGCACAAGTTGGCCTTGTCAGAATAATGCAACATGCACCAGTCAGGGTCTCTCTGGTTACTACTGTACGTGTGTGACTGGCTACTGGGGCTGGCATTGTCAGAATTCTCCTCCTTCGCCATGTGTACCCAACTATTGCTTCAATGGTGGCACATGCCAGGTGCAGAGTGGCACGGTTGCCGTGTGCACGTGCATAGATGGCTGGACAGGAGATCAATGCCAGACCGGCAAGTCTCTTATCGTACATTGTTCTGCTGCTGGCGGAAGTCTAGCTTGCTGCTGTTATACCTGCTAATTCATAGCAAAGTTTGGGGTATCAAGGCTCTTTGGTCTTTTCTTTCTCTGTAATAGGTAACTGATCTATCGTGTTGATTTTATCTTCAAATTTTGCAAGATTTTGTTTTAAGTGGGTTTTACTGCACTTTACATCAGGTACTATGTTTTAATGTGTTGCACTGCACTGCACACACTGCACTTCTGTCATTTTTTAATGGCTGGATTTGCATCCATCACATAACCATTTGTTTTACAGCAAAGCTTGTGTTGCTGCTTGACATGCCACATCTATGTACATGTATTTCATAGTTTCACAGTGTTACTTGTTTAATACTAATTGAAAATGGATGATAAGGTGTTGCTTTTAACAAACAAAATGAGTACAAAATGGGGATGGTTTTTGTTTATATTATGTTTACTAAGTCTGTTAACAACTTATGGCGGCTTTTATAATTGACCGAACATTGTAAATATTGTTTTACACTTTTCTAGAACCTTTCTAAAATTATTGGCAGATCCAGTTGAAAGTTAATGTTACCCATCAAACCAAACTACAAAAACTTTAAATATAGCAAAACCATAGCAAACTGACTTTAAAATGCTGGACACACCCCTAAATACATGTATGCACTACATGGTAACTTTCTTATCCACATCTAGTATATATCAAATATTGCTAGTATAGCTGGCAGCAATTGATTTAAAAAGGTTACTTTTTGCCTTGTACGTATTTGCTGAAAGCTTTGCATGCTAGTTACCTTAGCTTTTTGCATTGCAAAAGGTTCTTATTTCAATCAAACTTTGCATGTGAATGTTATTTTAATACCCACCTCTATGTATCTACAATGTGCATGATTGTGATATGTCTCTAACCCAAACTACCAGCCAATGCATGCCGCAGCAACCCGTGTCAGCAAGGCACGTGTACGACTGATGGGTCTGGATACTCCTGCAAATGTGTCAATGATTACTATGGCACCAACTGCGAGAACCGTAAGCTTTCTACTGCTTAGATAATTGACACTTTTGAAAATAAAATGGTTGAGAGTGTGTTAATTTGGGAACATTGATTGGGGATTTATCTATTGCATGACACTTTATTTATGTTTTAACATTATTTTCTAATATATTGCTGCTAATTTTTCTTTGATAAAGTGCATAATCAAAAATTGACTTTTATAAGCTGTGTCATGTTATTCCTTCCAGGAATGTAAGGTAAAAAGTATTATATATTGTGCATCTTGATATTATGCAGTGAAATAAGAATGGTCTGTATTGTCTAGATTGAATATCTAGCAAGACATGTAACTTTGGTCAGCTGATAAAGAATTGACTTACAGATAGTTGTGTGATAGGTATTTTTTCGTCATTGCATCAGTTTAAAGTGCAGTATTCTGTTTTGATAGGTCATTGTCTGATAGCTGCAAATAAAAATGTAAATATTGACTAGTCTCCTGTTCATCTCAATATAATCACTTTCATCTTTAACTAGATTTTTTACTCAACTAGTTTGATTGGAAGACAACTACAATCTTATCTACTATATAAATGAAGCTGGTTAGCTGTAGTTGATAAATTGAAACAATTGTAGGATAGCAGCAGATAAAATTATTATAATTTTGTAGTGTTCATTTTACCTTGAATTTTTGTGTGAGTTGCCATATGGCTGATCTCAGACGAACTGATAGTATTAAGTTATTTCTTTGTTTGAGTGTGTTCTGTATAGCAAATTGTGTACTATTTACATGTAAATTTCAGATGGTTCTGACTTATGTTTGTAACAGCGAAATTATATATTGTACATCCCATTGCATTCTGGTTAAACTGGTGATTGAAATGCTATTTAGACACAGATGTAATGTTGTTATCTTCACTTTTTATATCATCCTAACGTCTAAGGCTTTGCGTGCTATGGACAAAATCCCACACACCACACACACACCCTTCTGGTGCACGCACGCACACACACACACACACACACACACACACACACACACACACACACACACACACACACACACACACACACTTCTGGTGAGAAATCTATATCAGCACGGTGGGAGATATAACTGTCTATTTACTTATTATATACATTTCATTTTGAAACTAAATTTCTGAGAAATAAATTGAAAATAAAATATGCATTGAAAAGTCATTAAAATGGTATTGATCTGATCACATTGGTGAACCCTTGTTTCAATAACTGTTTAATAATTATATGGACTTTTTTTGTTTACCTACTAATAAATGTAATTAGCAAGTGTTATTCTATAGTTTATCTCTGTTCACTTAGCGATTTCTGTGTGGGATTTTTTATGATATAAAAGCAACAAAATTGTAACTCAATTACATGTACAACATATGAACGGCATTTTACTGACATGTGCGTCCACAGTCCTGCTGCAGTTTTCCACTTATACACCAGGTGGACGTTGGGGGCAGATTTTTTTTTGTATATTTTCAGGTGCTCAACCAAGTGTGGAAAACGGCCCAAGTTGCGACCAATGTAATTGGTGTCGCGTCAGCTGGTTCCAGACTCCGTGTGAACTGGGGAGTGTGTAACGAAACTAGTTCTTGTTAGGTCTCCAGTGCGCGAGGTTGCAGCAACCTCGCTGAGTATAAAGTAGCCATAAGTAAGTTGCACTGGACTAGGTTTATTATCCCCTTGTTACACACACCTTGTTGTTGTTCCTTCTTAAGCCCACTGTAGGATTAGGGACTCAGTACACTATAGTACTGAGACCAGGCCATTAGGGCCTCAGTTTCCTTGTAGACGCTAGTCGGATAGCACGTAGGGCTGGTAACCTATTCCTTTGGGGATAGGCCTTCTTTACATATCTGACGGGGCTAGCCGGTGGCGAACCCCCCTCCTCCCGCGCCTGGGACCGCGTGGCTTCGTAAAGGGGACGCCCTGATCGTTGCGTGTCAGCACCGGTGCGAAGTCCCCTCCGCGTAGGGGCCTGTCGTGAAACCCGGGTTAGTCACCAGGCACTCGCCCAGTACGCTGGACGGTGGCCTGTACGTGGGGTACCAGTTAACACAACGAGGAGTAGTAAAGGGAACCAACATCGTCAAGGGATCAGTCGTCAGTCGCGGCGCCCTAGCCTTATTGCATGACACTTTATTTATGTTTTAACATTGTTTTCTAATATATTGCTGCTAATTTTTCTTTGATAAAGTGCATAATCAAAAATTGACTTTTATAAGCTGTGTCATGTTATTCCTTCCAGGAATGTAAGGTAAAAAGTATTATATATTGTGCATCTTGATATTATGCAGTGAAATAAGAATGGTCTGTATTGTCTAGATTGAATATCTAGCAAGACATGTAACTTTGGTCAGCTGATAAAGAATTGACTTACAGATAGTTGTGTGATAGGTATTTTTTCGTCATTGCATCAGTTTAAAGTGCAGTATTCTGTTTTGATAGGTCATTGTCTGATAGCTGCAAATAAAAATGTAAATATTGACTAGTCTCCTGTTCATCTCAATATAAATCAGATTTTTACTCAACATCTTTAACTAGATTTTTTACTCAACTAGTTTGATTGGGACAAAGTGCTTTTTGGCGCTTCAAACCACGCTGCCTTAATCTTATAATACTATCATAAATGAAGCTGGTTAGCTGTAGTTTTGATAAATTTAAAAAATTGTAGGATGAAGGATTAATAGATAAAATTATTATAAGTTTAAATTGAAACAATTGTGTTCAGTGTTCATTTTACCTTGAATTTTTGTGTGAGTTGCCATATGGCTGATCTCAGACGAACTGATAGTATTAAGTTATTTCTTTGTTTGAGTGTGTTCTGTATAGCAAATTGTGTACTATTTACATGTAAATTTCAGATGGTTCTGACTTATGTTTGTAACAGCGAAATTATATATTGTACATCCCATTGCATTCTGGTTAAACTGGTGATTGAAATGCTATTTAGACACAGATGTAATGTTGTTATCTTCACTTTTTATATCATCCTAACGTCTAAGGCTTTGCGTGCTTTGGACAAAATCCACACACACAAACACACACACACACATGTACGCACGCACGCACGCACGCACGCACGCACACACGCACACACACACACACACACACACACACACACACACACACACACACACACACACTTCTGGTGAGAAATCTATATCAGCACTTGTATACATGTGGGGGATATAACTGTCTATTTACTTATTATATACATTTCATTTTGAAACTAAATTTCTGAGAAATAAATTGAAAATAAAATATGCATTGAAAAGTCATTAAAATGGTATTGATCTGATCACATTGGTGAACCCTTGTTTCAATAACTGTTTAATAATTATATGGACTTTTTTGTTTACCTACTAATAAATGTAATTAGCAAGTGTTATTCTATAGTTTATCTCTGTTCACTTAGCGATTTCTGTGTGGGTTTTTTATGATATAAAAGCAACAAAATTGTAACTCAATTACATGTACAACATATGAACGGCATTTTACTGACATGTGCATTTTTTCGTTTACTGCAGCTCCAGTTGTAGACTACTGCGCCAGCAGCCCTTGTAAATACAACTCAACCTGTCAGAACCTTCAAAGCAGCTACCAGTGCAATTGCACGCCTGGCTGGTCAGGCCGTAATTGTGACACACGTAAGATTGGTTTATAATTGTTTCTTTTTGTGCACAAAGCATCGATGGGGCCCAAATGTGATGCAGTGCATCTAAACTAAATACTAATGTATATTACATTCCATGTACAACATCAAAACATCTATGCTTCTTTCTTTGCTTTATTTTTATACTAACATCCTACTGTTCTGCATGTTATCTTTGAAAGTTACTTAGGCTTGTTTCAAAGCACAATAAATGATTAACATTAGTTTTGAATGTTTGCATGTCTATTATTGTGAGTATTCTGATGGTTAATCAAATATACAAAACACACATAGCACACAGAGATTTTTTTTTTAATGCATTGTATTGTTTATTGCAGCACCCAACTGGTGTGCATTTAAGAACTGCCTAAACGGAGCTTCATGTGAAAACCAACTTCTGCAAGGTGTCTGCCTATGCCAACCAGATTTCTCCGGAGAGTTTTGTGAAATAGGTAGGTTTTGACCTATGGCCTTTTTTTTGCAATGCACATAGCACGTTTTCCAAATGATTAATGGTTAATGGTAATCCTCAATTAGATAAGTTGATGACTATGACATTCAATTAGCATAAGTCTGAATATTTTGATTAAACAAACTATAAAGAAATAGTAGGCATCAAAAATGTTTTGCTATCCAACTGAGAGAAACGTGGTTACTTAAGGCATTGTCCGTGCTTTTTTCTTGTAAGGATTAAGTTTACATTACACCAGGTTTTATAGTTATGTTGTGGGTTGTGCACACAGTCCCAAATGCATGTACGTGGTATTAAACAAAATATCTAGCAGTGACAAATCAACGATCAATTGCAGCTCGGTTCACCCCCCCTTTTTATGAAACCTGGTCTATTTTTGTTTAGTAATGATGAGTGCCTTTTTAGCATTGGACCCGTGCTTGAACCATGAATGTGTGTACGGCTCCTGCCTTCGCATCAATGCCAATCTCTACAGATGCAACTGTAACCCAGGATACATAGGAGACTTGTGCGACGGTAGGCGGATGATTGTATTTTCCCATTAATTGCCATTACTTGCAACATGTTGTCTACTGTCCAAATTTAAGTATACCATCAGCTACTTATTAGACCTTAGACTTTGAGCGTGTTTAAATTTTACTGGCTTTACATATCAATAAGCTTCTAACTGAAATTAATACCGTTTACAAACAGTTTTCCCAAACAAATAAGTGTTTGCGTGGTTAGAACCTTTTAAAAGGAGACATAGGTATAGACCGCTCAACGCCATCCTTTTCATTACAGTGCCAGACCCATGCTTTAGCCGCCCGTGTACGTATGGCGACTGCTCCACCACAGCTAGCGGAAGCTACTCGTGTGCCTGTTACCAAGGCTATACCGGCATGAACTGTGACACGCCTATAGGTGGGTAATAGTGTTGAATTAATATGAAGCTAAACTTATGTGTATATTGTTTCTCCTCTGTGATAAGATTGTGTTCACAGTAAGAACTTTCACACTGTCTACATCATGGAATGAGCCATATTTAGTCTCTGATGATGACTAAGGTAAGTCAAATTGGCAAGTATATTTTGGACACAAGGTTTGTCTTTCTCCATTACATAATTGTTGATCAAAATCATGATGCAGTCTTACCTCATGTTCACATTACATGCTACAAGCGTTGGGTGACTGCATGAAAAACAAAAGCTACAGGTGACATTGTTTTTACATTTACGCCATTTTGTTGGTTGATTTTTACCAGGAAAATTGTCTGCCCTGTATAGCGATTTGTTGTCCTCAAGCAGACTGCACACAGTTCCTATTGGCATTTCCACATACACAACTTCTACTGATACATTCTGTTCATATTGTATCCATACCCACTTGTAATCTCAAGAGTTGATTAGGAACTGTGCAGTTAGTATGCAGGAGGACAGCCAATGTGCATGTTATAAAACAAGCATGATAGAAGTGCAGGGAAGTGATAAGCGTCTATTTCTAGACTGATCATCACGCAAATCAGCCCATAAACGCCGCATATATCGCAACTTTAAATACCCATATCAAACACTGCAAGATACGCAATGCTGTGAATAAAGTTATGCATGCATACATTTTCTTCATTTGTATTTCAGTGCCCCCTCCATGCGATAGCAACCCGTGCCGTAACGGCGGGACGTGCCAGCAGACGACCACTCCGGCTGGCGCATTCATTGCCTACACCTGCGACTGCACAAAGGACTGGACCGGAGTCAACTGCGAGCTGCCGGCAGGTGGGTGTGGACCATAGGCGCATGCATTGACTATGTTATGATCAAATTATATTTATATTAAGCAAGTCTCTACCAAAGTAAATGCATGTGCCTATGGTGTGGACTACAGATCAGTGGTGGTGGAGAGGCTGGGAGATTGTATTGAGATTAGTCAACACTTAGTCTATGTCTCTTGTTGAAATATGTATTACCTTCAGCATGGATGCATACAGGCATTGAATTACTCATAGTTGTCATGGTAGTTGGTATCCTTCACTGACCATTGCTGACAATCATTGAAATTGTACATGTAATAAGATCAATGATCATTGGGTTCACAAACCTTTCACAAATAGGCTACCCATAAAATGTTGTCTTTAAAGCAGTCTACCTTGATTAAGAAATTATACTTGAAATTTAGTGATTATTGATTCAAGATTTCAATAACATGTTTTTTACAAGCTGACAACGCTTGAAACTGTGGAAGAGAATTAAGATGCAAGGACTCTGTTTTCATTTACAGTATATTAATAATGCCAGTGCAATGAATATCAAAAACTCCAGTCTGGCTACCAACAAATTAATAATACAATACAATACCCTTACTGCAGAATATGACAAATACTATGAAAAGCCATTATTCTGTCTAAAATATCACCCAAATAACATTGACGCAAATGCTTAGACTTTATCGGTGCAAGTGTTTTATGTTGCAGTGCCAGACGTGTGTGCAAACAATGGTCCCTGTGAGCATGGCAGCACGTGCGAGGTAACACCTGCAGCTCCCGACTACTACCGGTGCAACTGTGTGGGCGGCTACAGCGGCCGCAACTGCCAGATACCCCCAGGTAAGGCTCACCTAGCACAATCGCCTATTTTGTTGTGCTTCAATCCCATAATACATAAACATGATTCTACTTGCAAATTGAGCATCATTGCTTCACTATCTACGTTCTCCACCTGCTATGACAACTGCCCACTATATTTTTGTCATATGAAAACAGCACAGTGCCTTCTATACTGTCTAAAACAATGACCTTTTCTTACTTTAAGGCATAGTCCCATCACTTGTAAACATTGTTCACAATGCCCTACACCTCTTCTTTGGTCGCCTCTCTCCATATATCTCCACTTGGCCTTGCAGCCACAGACTTCTGTGCCTCTGGACCATGTGTGAATGGTGGCTCTTGCTACAACACCCTCACCAACTACAGCTGTGTGTGTGTGGGCGACTGGACGGGCGCTCGCTGCCAGATCGCCATGGGTACGTGCACACTCACACACTCACCCTCATGTACACACATGCTACAACTTCAATCATTATGTAGGTGTTTGTCAGGGGAATGTGAAACTAACATTTTTACATCTTGTCACTTGTTTGATGCATCCATTTTGGTATTGTATTGTCATCTAATAAAGCTTTTATAATTCGACATTGAAAATAAGTTGACATAGGTACGCAATGTATTTTTCTCAAGTCTCGATCCAAAATATTTGAAGCAATGGAGCGACATGATTTGGTAATCATTTTATATTTTCAGACTACTGCCGGCCTGACCCATGTGTTAATGGGGTTTGTGTAAATGTGCCGGCGTCAAGCACACAGAAGTTCACTTGTCAGTGTGACGATGGCTATAGAGGGCCCACCTGCAACATTCCTGGTATGTGCAGCATTAAGTCCTGCTTTAGGTTTGGTTGTCTATGTTAAAGACAGATTTGAAAATGAATTAAGCACTCTCATAACTCGATCCCTCCACTTATGTATTTGTGTATTATAGAGCCGTGCGCTTCTATGCCTTGCTATAACGATGGCACCTGCACTCAAAGTGGTGACCTCTACACATGCACGTGTGTGACACCGTGGACCGGAAAACAGTGTCAAATGAAAGGTGAGCGTGATTTTCATGGAAGTGTGGACTTAGTCTTCAATTAATAAGAGAAACTTTGATAGTGAATTTATATTTTACTAAGTTATACAAAGGTAACAGCTAGCAAGTAGTATATCAAATCAAATAATTTCATTTTAATGATTAGTATCCCAGCTAATTTTATCAAAGTTATTTTGAGCAGCTTTTGTAGAAATAAACCAAATGGCTCCAGTAACACTTGAGGTTTTGTAGCCACATGCTCTAACAATCACGTTAATCCACCAAATACATGGCTAAAATATACCGCAATGTTTACTGTTTGTATTTGTAGAGAATTTCTGCCAGAGTTTACCATGTGCAAATGGCGGTACGTGTATCAATATGGCAACTTCGTTCAGGTGTGACTGTGCCGATGGCTGGATTGGTGCCCAGTGTCTCTCAGCTCCAGGTCAGTGATCAGTGAGTTGTCAGTGGAATGTTTGTAAGTGGTCATTAGTTGCTTTGTGACCGGATATAGGTTATTGAATAGGTAGTTTAAACATGGTGGGACGTCAGTACTGAGTAAAACTCATTACTGAACTCACATTACAGATCTTGCATATCCTCTCCTCTCCTTGTAGTTAACATATTTATTGAATTGAACTGAGCTAATGTAAAACCTCACCAGTCTTTGAAAGCAAATAGTGAACTATACCTAGCACATCCTGTCTTATAACTACAGTGTGCCACTTCTCGCGAGACCCATGCAAGTTCGGCACATGTATCCCATCGTACTCCTCCGGCAGCAGCGGACCGGCCACAGACTACAATTGTGAATGCCAGAATGGCTGGACGGGTCGCCACTGTGACCAGATGGGTGAGTCTGTTCATTCACAAGGTTCACTGCAGTGACTGTAGAAATATCTTTACAGTTGGAGGTTATTTGAAGTATCATTGTTTTGGTTTACAAAAGTCTCTGTGAATATATGGCTTTAGATCTTAATTTTTATTTGTTGTCATTGTTATTTCTCATAAGTTGTTAGTGGCTATTGTGGAATGATTGAAATTGTGCATTTCATCATAGTGGATCTGTAATCAATTGTCAACGGCCAACAATATCCATGTATAGAGTACAAAAAAATACAAAAATAACTATCAATGAATCATCAGAACTTCATGTTTTGTTTTCAGTTACGAACTACTGTACATCTTTACCATGCCAAAATGGAGCCACTTGTCGTAGCTCTCCAAATGGCTTTTCTTGCACATGCCCACGTGGCTATACTGGCACAATTTGCGAGACATACAGTAAGGATGTCAATGTCACATACTGTCTGAACCAAGGCTGGGCTTAATGGTGAAGGAGAATATCTAACATGGCCAATTGGGAAATACAAGTCTACATGAGGCTGGATAGTGAAAAATCCAGATGGCATTGTGAATTTTTGCTCTATTAATGGTAATGGGAGCTTTTTTAATGTGACACTTCTGAGAGTCTCTGGTTCATTGCGTCGCTGACTTGATGTGGTTTTAAATAGTTTGAAGACTTCTAACATTATACATGAATTTACCCATCAGCTATACTGGTGCAAAATTCAATCTAGAAGTATATGTAATGACAGCTTATAAATGGATAATTGTGAAACTAAAATCACCATAGGTAAGGCTATAAACCTTAGTACTAGAGGCTAACCATATAGAAATGTAATGCTAATGATATATTTAACCAACTGACATTATCTAAATGTTGTGCATGTTAGACAAGAGCTTCCTTCTACATGACAATGACTATTGCACTAACATAAAAACAGAAAAACGTTTTAGCTTTTCAATGTTCTAATATGGCTTTTATTTACAGGATGTCAGGATTACACTATACAGGATTACATCACAAATGGTTTCCTGGCGAATGTACCATTGACTGCACTGATAAGTCACAAACAAAATACTTAAATGGATAAAAATAAAATACACCAACTGATCCATATAAATAAAGTTTGTGTCACATCAGAGGAGTGAATGACAATATTTGATAATTGGAATAGATGTTGTACAAGTAGTGTATATGTCACTGTGTATAGGAACATTATACAGTATTGAATCAATTATATTGGATTCTATTTTCATATATATGATACATCCCAAAACATTATACAAGTTACATATTACTATGCTTTGCCAATTTCTAGAAATGTGAATAGGATGAGAAATTTGAATATATCAATACATAAGATCATGCGCACTTTCTCAATGATACAATGTATACATTGCCACATAGATCCGTGGTATTGTCAAACAGTATGTCAATGCCAGAATCTGATCCATATTGTCCTCTATTTGCTACAGCTGGGGTCCCTGACCAATCAACCCCAAGCCCTGTGAATCCATGCCTCGACCAAAGCCCATGTCAGAATGGAGGCAGCTGCAACTTTGATGGTATATCAGTGGTAAGTACAAACAGGTTGATATTGAAAAGCATTGATTATAATAATCTAGCATGTTTAAAGCTTTAATATTCCTATTAGCATGTGTGCTTTGGATCACTTTGTATTGCAGTCATGTATTTAATCTCAATCATTCATTTATGATCATATCTTTCCTAGCGTATTTTTATATTTATATACTGTTATCTCTTATTTTGTCCTAAATGTGATCGGTACATCTAAGAGTGAGTGTTGGGGCAAACTGGCACACGTTCCCCCTTTTTAAACGTTATTTTTGTTTATATAAGTACACTTTAATTTTCACACACTAAGCTTTCAATGGCATGTAAAAAACCCCACTGGCATTCCACATTTGCATTATCACAGTTCCAAACACCTGAATTTGACAGTAGTTTATGTATGAACATTTTTTGTTTTAACATCCGCACGCATTCCACATTTAAATTGACAACCACTTGAATTTCCAGTTTCGAACAACTTTTAACATCCGCTAAAATTGCCAGGAAGGCTGGCAGGAGGGTGGGTGGTCAATACTGCAATGTGGAGAATGTGGTGGACGAGCAGGCAGCAGCCACCCCCATCTCGCTGACTGCCATCATCCTCATTGTGGTGGTCAGTGTTCTGGTCATCGCAGTCATCATTGTTGTTGTGGTGCTTGTGGTCAGAAGAAACCAGTAAGTCTGAGACACAGGGATGGTAGACTTTGTGCTTGGTGGGATGGTCTAGCTGTTATGATAGGTTATCAGTAAGGATAATTCTTAGTCAGTAGTACAGTAGATACATGTCAATTGACTGATTGATTGTTTCAAAGCTTGGTACACAAATAGAATAAGAACTTATAATACATGTACATACAGCACACTGACATCAGTAAAGTTTGTGGGTCCGCAAGTGTGTTGTGCAGATTTTGAGTTGGGAGGGCGATTGGCGAGTGTAAGAAATTGTAGAAATTAGAAGGTAGAAGAATAAGCATTGTTTGTAGATGTAGATAGGGCAAACTATTGAATTCAGTTCAGTGTGTGAAGCATTAGACACAAAAGTGATGAAGATTGTTATGGATAGGTCAGTAATAAAAGTAAGTCACACTAGAAAGCAAATGGCACTTTATTATTGACCTATCATTGATTATGTGTAATCTGATTAGATATCAGTGACAGTTACTGTATCTCTAATAAGGTAAAAAGTTGTTAAAAAAAGTTGCATGGACTCAACAGATATTTTTCCTATTGTTGTGTGGTGAACCTTCATTGCTTTCTGAGTAGTGACTACCAATTTGACCTATATTAGAAGTACACTACATGTACATGTAAATTATTTTTCTTTTCAGAATGAAGGGTATAGATGAAGAGCTATCAGGCTCACAGGGTCCACTGGTCTACAATGCTGGCACCATGGCCGGATCCCAGGCCTGGTACCCATCCTATGCTGCAGGGTCTACAGGCACACTCAAGTGATGAGGATGTTGATGCACAATGTGATTTTTTACAGGAAACTGAACTCTATTTAGCAAACATTTTACAAACATTTATTATTTTAAATTTTTATGGCTGTTATGAAATAGGCTGGAAACAGAATTTCAGGATATTGTAACTGTTACATTTTGAAAATGTGATGATTTGTAATAGATTATATTATGTTGATAATGTAATTATATGACATTTACCTTCAGTTTTATGGGACATTATGAAGTAAACATTGTTATGAACAAGGATTTTGTCAAGCTTTTGTCATACCTAATCCTACTTCTTTATGAGTAAAACATGTACTTCTTTTTTCAAAGATTTTCAAGTACTATATTTATTTTAAATATTTGTCACTAAGAGCTAAAAGTATTGGTTTAGATGCATTTTGTATAATGCTCTCAACTGCATTCTGAAACAAGAAACAGCCATGGTTTAGCACACAACTACAGACAACATAAAAACATGATTAATGATTTTCAAACTTCGTGGTTTAGTGTGCGTTTGGGTTTGCAAGAAGAAAATGCTTATTGCTTACAATACTTTGTTATAATCAATGTGATTTGCAAGTAGTTTACAAAATATTTTCAGAATGGCTATCATAAAAAATGTTTGAAATATCTCCACATTTTTTGCGATAAGAAATTATATTTTGCTATACGTAAAACTGTTATACACTTACATAAACTGAACGAATACTAAGTATTCAATGCATTTACAATTCAATATCTTAGCATCTATGTATGTGAAAAACAATATTATAAATATTTTTATATTAGTGCTTTTGAATTTGTTCAATATTTTTGTTCTGTTTCTCTATTTTAACTCTGTTTATTCTTTTAAATACACCCTAGAATACTGTATTTTAAGTGAGTGTTGTAAATGAGTTAAAGACGAATCAATGAGGAAAAATAATTTTGAATCATGTTAGAAAACTAATGTGAATCAAAACATGTTACTATTAGAATT
Source organism: Streblospio benedicti (assembly GCA_019095985.1). Classification (NCBI taxonomy): domain Eukaryota; kingdom Metazoa; phylum Annelida; class Polychaeta; order Spionida; family Spionidae; genus Streblospio; species Streblospio benedicti. Next base: position 5,561,306 of record CM032664.1, read on the forward strand.
CCTTATTGAAACTGTGCCAAGAAGTTAAACAAATGATATTAGATTTTTAGTATGTGTAGACTGTGTATTATATCTTTGTTGCTTTACAGTTACAAACAGGGATTTCTAATTATGCATTATGTGAATGAGAATTGAATAATCATAGTGTGAAATATGATGATCATATTATGGTTTATCCACATTTATTGCGATATTTACTTTGTGCTTCTCTAACTGTACATATATACATCATAACATGATGGCATCAAACATAGCAGTAAATTATTCATTTTTTGTACATTTTCACATTTTTAATAAATATTTCATAACCTGTAATTGTGTCATTTAGTAGATGATTCGTAAGAATCAGAACAGATGTGTTTGACAATTATTGTTTCTTTGAATATTTGCAGTTTGCACAAACTTTGTATTGTACATACACACTTTTTCAACTATAAAAAACTTCATTTTCATGTGGGTTTTGGCATATCCACTGCCGATTACATGTATGAAAGCTCTCAGAACCCTGCAGTGTGCCCCCACCCCATTTCTTAAAAACCTCGCTCTACTGGCAGGCACATCCCCATAGGACTGTTGTAAGCCCAAAACTTGTTCCAACATTATCATACTTCTTAATAGACCCTGTTGACGTATTGCGCAAAAGCATAAAAAACATTTGTGGTGTAACATAAACCAGCTTTCACATTTACTGGCTCAGCAATCATTGAAGGCGGAAATCCCTATATTCAGGGGTTTTTATTACAGACCAGCCAAATAATTAATGCTTAATTACTGGCCAGTATATAGATATCCATGATTGGGATGTTGTACAGCTTCAATGACTCTTTTATAAACAGTAGGTCATAAAACATACCCTCTAGACAACTAAAACACTACGAAATTCGGGTGGTAATAGAAAAAAGCGCATTGCAAAGTCTTGATACTCTATGCGGCACGGCACACAGCTCATCTTACTCGATTTGTGATGGTACATGTGTATGTGTGTTGAGCCATGAAATACTCCCGAAATGCTCCCGGAAATTTTTCCACTATGCGGCTGCTGCCACAAAAAGTCCCCACACTGGGAAATGGTTCCAGGATCACTTATAATTTTAGCAACAAGTATCAAACTGCATTAAACTGGAAATTTTATCGGAGCTTTCACTTTGCACTTTCCATTTCCAATGTGAAAAATTAGAGTGGTGGAAAACCTTAATTGTGCATGCCATATTTTACTTCTAAGGCTCACTTTTTCACTGGGACACTATTTTCATCAGCAAACCGTTAGATGACCCAAAATAATCCTACGCAAGTATTTTGAGGGGTGGAAAGTAAAGTTTCATTTTTGTGTTTCTCATTTTCTTTTGTAACTCAGCACAACCTGTTTTTATTTTGTTTGAAATTTAAAGAGACATGCACAGGTGACTTCCAAGGTATATAATAAATTTATGTCATGTAAATGATATTTGCTTTATCTGATGAATATATACATTTTCAGCTATTTGTATCATTCCATTTCTTCGTAATTAAACCTTTTTTAACTCTGGGAAGATGTTTTGTCCCCAAACATTAGAGATGTCAATATTATTATTCTATCAGCCTTAATAAAAATTGCGTACACGCAAATTTCAGCTTGCGACGCACGAGTGATAAAGGCTACAGTCAAGTGATTAGTATGGAACCTTCAATGTCAAT
>CM032664.1:5563079-5605870 GCA_019095985.1 Streblospio benedicti
ATCAGCTAATTAATGAAATTTGTTAAACCATGCATAAGCTATGATGAGATGAAATTAATAACGTAAATTAGAAATACTTAAAAAATGCATATTTCATTCTAGCATCTAAAATTTCTTTTCAGACTTTTACTGACCCTCAGTTAAAAAACATTGATGTCGGTCTCTATAATGTATGATGACATGGTTTATCAAATGTAATTAAGTCATTAGACTTATGACTCCAAGTCAGGTAAGTACTATATCACATAGTCTCTGGTGGGGTTCAAAGCCACGACCATACGGCACCAAATCAGTTTGAACCCCACCAGACTATGTGATATAGTCCTTACCTGACTTGGAGTCATAAGTCTAATGACTTAATTACATATAATAATATATACCCAAGTCCATTAAATCATAAATCATTTCAAATGGTTATTCAAGTTGCATATGTACTTTATATGTCAACTGATGTCTGTGGGGTTTTGTTTATGAAGAAAAATTTCATATAACAAAATTTTGTATCACTTTTGTATCAAAATATGTAAAAATATTACCATATTTTTCAATATTAAAATTGTGACATAAGTCTCCTTTATGTTCGGTGACCCCCCAAATTTTTGTGCTTAAAGTAGCACAGACAATGCTCCATATTGTATGGAAGTGTGACAAAATTCCAATCGTGCGAAGTTATTAAAATATATAGGTGATGCCATTACGTGTATAACTTTTTACAAAACAAAAAATCCATTTGATCTGTTTAATGTGAGTAAATCTATTGTGAAGTTCATTGGTGAATAAATGACACCCTCTGTAGGCTAAATTATTATATTTAATAAGTTTTGTTAAGAAACACAATCAGTTTGAATGATTTACGAACTTCACTAGAAACACGAAAAAAGAGATGCTTCATATTTCTGATTATTTCGTTAATAAGGCTGGTGACCGTAACATTTTATTAAATAATTTTGAAGTAAAAGGGTCGATGCTTATCTATGGTAAAATTTCAATCGTTAGAAACATTTGCGCTTGAGTCCCATTGTTACATAAGTACAGATTTGGCTACTAACTGGTGATGGGCGTAATTAACATGTTTGTGCTATGGTTACAAATGTGCCACAGAAAGTAGAGTGAGGTAATATAGCATGACGTATTTATGACTTTGTGTTGATGTGAAGTCGAATGAGCCTATAGAGGAGTTGACTATAAAACTTATCCATTGAAATTCACATTAACATAGTTGGTCTTAAAAAAGAAATTGATTTTAACCTATAGCCTGCGTGACACAGGCCCTCAATAAAAATCATTATTTTGATATGGTTCACTTTGGTCAATGTTAAGTTCCATTAAAATGTCCATTATATCCACAGCTACAGCTATATATGAATATCCAAGTGTGTGATATACATTGGCCACTCACCGGACATCATGTAGGCCTTGGCCTGGGTGTCTATGCCTGGAGCCACGTACACATAATTGACAGTGGGTTTACAGTGGACGCTGCCATCCTTGCTGGTAACCAGAGACATCAGGAAGTTGTTACCTGTCTTCAAGTAGCGCTAAAAAGGAGCAGAATAGCTTATTTTAACATTTACAGAAATCACATGAGGTCTGAACCAACAAAAATTTATTCTACTACAATTTACCGCATTAGATTCTCTTTTTCAACATATATAACACTAATAGTATACTACTTCAACCCATAGCAATCCAGTCCATTTATATCCATCAATACTGACCCCACAATAGAAGCTGACTCTGCCTGTCGTTTTGTCTGTGTGAGCGAGTATGACGACCCCTCCATGTGATGACGTTGGAGAATCTCCTATAGAAATTTCTTCCATCGTTGCCACACACTGCAGCTCGCTACGGTAAGGGCTTACTACAACAGTCATATCACATATATAGATCATGGGGGATCATGGATAGCCTAAATGCTCCCAAATTAATGACGAAGGTATTCTGATAGGAAACGTGTGACCGTGTATATAAAGATTTACCTATAATGGTTAGGCATATCTACCATGTATCAATAATATTATTATTGTATTACACCTGTATATCAGTTAATAGATCTTCAAATAACTGCAATACTTGGTTGTAACAACACTTATTTCTGATTTTAATCACAACTTTAGTGATTTTCACTGAAAGCCCGCAAAATGGTTTCAAGCAAGCCATTAAATTACTAACTTTTACCATACATGTATACAGGCATCTAAAGTAACTTGCCTTCAAAACAAATTCCTATCTTGATTCTATATTACCTATGCACAATTTTATTTTTTTTAAAAGTTGGAAAACTAAGCTACCATTTAATATCTTTACAATGGGTTTTTCTAACTAATAGACTATAATATAGCTAACATCTAGCAGTACTTACAGTAGGAGTCCTCGTTGATGCACAGTTTGAACAAGATGGTGTCCCTGGTGATGAGTGCTGTGGACTGCTTGTTACCGGCACACGCATTCTCTCCACTTACGGTGCTCAACTGCGTCTGGTACAGACCAGCAGGAAGCTGGCAGTTGTTGTTTGTGAAGTCAAACACACCCGGGTCTGCAGAGAAAATATCACCCTCTACTTAAATCAAAATTGATGGTGGTGGAGGGAGTCTGTCAATCCATCTATGTACATTTATTTGGACAGATGATAGTTATTCCTCGTGTGGGGAAAGTGGCTTGGTTGTCACGTTAATCTTGAAACCATCCCCAAACCAAACCAGAATTTGCAAACTGATAACTTACAATTATAAAAAACCTTTTGTATTCATTAGCCTTTGAAATCCATTACCAATTGGTGTCATACTAACTTCGTACAAGTACATCTAGAGGGAGTGGTGTGTTCAACGTCCCAAATATCTGGATGCAAGTTGACAGTGGCGTGCTTTCAACTGGAATGTGTAAATAGACATACATGTATTACATTTCATAGACAGCATGGTTTCTTTATTTTGATTGATGTTTATTGATGTGCTTTTATTTGAAACAATTATTGTTTATTGAAATAATAATGCATGTTTAAGAAAAGTTACTTCCATATATTAAAAAAGAATCATTTAATCAAGATTTTCTGGTTTCAAGAGGGTTACTCAGATTCATTTTTACAAGAATTTAAACATATGGCCACTTTGTTTTAGTTAAAGGTGCTTGTAAAATGCATTTACAGTTCCATTAAACTGCATAAATAGATATCATGGCTAGCATATTATTTGGATACTATAGAGCTCACAATAGACTGAATATCACATACTTGCTGTAAATGTAGTGCGTACAAGCAGCAAGCCCTTGCCCTCTTTGTACAAGCGCACACACTGTGTCTCACTCCCATTCCGCCTCAAGTAGTACCGGTAGCTGCTCTCGTCTTGACCGCCCCTCAGACAGTCCCAGTCTCCTGCACAGCGTAGAGTAGATATCAGATGGATAGTAGGAACATTATTTTTTCAAGAATATTCTTTGCAAAGCACAACATTACTCATGTATCTCATAACTCGCAATATTCTTTGAAAGAAAAACTTCTATTTTAATGCAGAATTATGAGAAGTAAAAATAGACATTTTCAAAATTCAGGAATATCCCAAAACTAAATCAATAATCCGCTAAGAAATCTTTTAAGCATGTTATCACAATGGGATTTTAATAAGGACTTAACAAATTATACACTGTTAAATCATTTGAAGTAATGCATCTTTTAAAAGCCCATTCGGCAAAACTTGCCCGAATGAAATTTTAATGCATGTTTTATGAAATAAGTTGTATACATTTTAAAGCTAAGCCTTGCTATAAATACATTTACCCTGGTATGCAAAATAAGGAACCAATACCAAAAACTAAATAAATAATCCTTAGTATTGAAAAAGGAGAAAAAAGAAACCTTTTAAGCAGTGAGTAGAATGTTATACATCATAATAACTATGTAACTGGATATCAAATTTTTGTTTTTCAAGATCTGATTAAAAATGAATTCAGTTTTTAGGACTGCAGGTGAAAAAAGATTTGAATAAAAAACTTGTATAAAACTGTTAAATTTGATGGCTCTGTTTTTTCAAAGGCAAAATCGAAAAGACTTCTGTTATTACATGGGAACGCAACAAGGTTCCTTATAAAAGATACATTGTACTCATAATAAATTTCTAAACAAAAACCAAATTAGTCATGACTTAAGAATGACGATTCAAACATAAACTCTCTTAAATTATTATAATGTAAATACAAGCACAATTTCACAAGCTACTTAAACACAAGATTTTCACTGTCTCAACCACGAAGGTTTCATGATAATTTAGCAGCACCCAGCATTCTCAAAAGGAAGTATTCAACAAACCATTTAGAAAATAATAGAATCATACCTTGTCTCATAGGATTTCCACTATTATAAAGTTATCCTTTGTGTAATAATTTCTTTAATTAGGGATTGCAAATAGTAGGATGTAAATATTATATTATTTAAATTTTCTTAAACTTAAAACAAGTCATACCTACACTGCTAAAGTGCCCAGTCGGGCATGTGACCAGGGCTGACTACATGCCCGACTGAGCCTTCATGCCCCGGCATGCGGGTACCCACTAACGTTAAGCCCTGACATGGGAACACAGATTATTTTAACACAAGGCCACACCATCACAGATCGTTAGAGCCTTACCTGTGACTGTGACATCATTAGCACTGCTAAACACAACGTCCTCTTCTGTATCGAGCTGAAAGCGCGTGCCTACCATGGTGCCAGCTGTGCTGTACTTGGTGAACCAGTGAACCTGGGGACCCTGCCAGTCAGCTGGGTACTGACACTGCTGACCATCTGCGTATGACGATTTTGGTTACTTACATGGGAAGTTGATATTTACTACTACATAATATAGTATATATTGACAACGCAGTTAATAAGTTATCCATTCACAGTGTTTTTATAGCATATATTGTTTCTATGAAATGACCCTTTGATCCTGGTGTTCATGGTTACAAAAACCATGCTATTATTCAGAATTTCTTTTGAAAATGCTTAGAATTTGTATTGGCAATTATCTACCTCTAAATAATGTTATCTTTAATTTCTATTATTAGGTTATATGGGGTAATTGCTTACTTGCTTCTTTAAGTAACGTTTTTTACCGAAAAAGGATAATCTCATCTTGTAAGATGATACAAATTATTTCAGTGACCCAATACCTTGATCTAAACTAATACAATTCAAAATCACAGTATTATGGACACACAGAAAAAAGCATTGATTCACACAAATCTACTTGATCATCCATTTAGATAGGCATAAAAACAGCTATAAATTCTGTATAATGTAATTTGGGCTGTCTATAGAACAATTAGAATGATATAATCAACAAGAATAGTCTTCCTATGCTAATGATAAGTCAGGTGGATTATTAGAGGCAAATAACAGTTTTTTATGCTCTGTTAAGAATGAAAATGAATAATACAAAAAATAGCTACAAGCTATATTGACACACCCAATTCTGAATCAGTAAATATTTTTGAAAAAATCCTTCAATTTACATCAATAATATTCCTGTAATATTCCAAATTTAAATAATAGGCATTTCCTTAAGAAACCTAAGCTACAAAGATGATCAATTAATAGTTGTTATATTGATAAGGTCATTTGAATAGAAATACAGCCTGAGGGAATCTACATTCAGAGAGAAAACATTGCAGCAATATTGTATTTGGTCATGTCATCAATTCTATGGTTATTACACATCAATGAAATGAAAAGATCCCAATACAACATAGCAAGCGTATGTGAAAAGTGTTTTTGTTTTTTGTAATAACTTAAGGCTTCAACTTCCAATATGCAACTTTTTTATATTGAATTGTTGTTGAGAAATTGCAACTCTTTTCATATGACCAATTATGGTCCAAGATGAGTACTGTTGTAAATGAATATGAACTTACCAATGGTGCTTATATTGAACATCACCTACAAAGTAAGAAAACCAAATTATTATAATTAGGCAGTCCTTCAATTCCTAAAAGAATAAGCCGCATGCAAATTGACTGTTTTCATACACATTTAGAAGTGCCTATAATTTATAAAAATGTACAGACATTAAATAAATTGACAGAAGCATCTCTATATATCAATTGCTAGTGTTGCAAACTTATATTGGGTCAATAGGGCAGAGACTGTGCATAATCTTCTAACATGCATCCAGCCTGCTTAGGGCTATTTCTTGTTTCTAACACTTTGAATGCTTGCAGACATTGGCACCTAATTCTTCTGAGATTCAAAAACATTGTAAAAATGATGTTACAAACATGAACAAAATATTGATATATTGACTGCTTAAAATATTAATACTTATTTCAAACATTCATCTCGAAATACTCTGTTCATTATTCAACCAAATTTAAATAAGTTAACTAAATAACTCAATCATTAAATCGTGTCCGACAGAATCACTTGTATAGAGCCTAAAGTAGCAAGTAAAAATAAACAAACAGAACAATCTAATCATATGGAGACAACTACTACTTGGGGTCTGAAAATAAGTGCCGCATCTTTGTGTCCATTTTTAAGACAATCCAAAAGGTTCATGGTCATCTTCAATATGATGTCTGGATAGAAAAATGTGCGTGTGTCTTGTGTCAATAGATATCGATTTCCAATGTGTCATTTTTAAAGGTAAAAGTACGGACCTAAAAGTACCTCAAATAACGGCCGTTTCGCTGCTCCACTTTGACCCATGTAGGGCCCTACACCTCACGTGTGGCACGTCTCACCATTATGTTTGCTCTCCCACTGTTTTTATATTGCTAATGAAACCATGTCACTCACGGGCACACCAATGAAGCAGCGTCCACAGCTGCAAAGTTTTACTGTATATTGCCTATACACGTGTATTTGATAATCGAATCATGTAGACAATGGATGGGAATCGAACCCATCCAGCAATTCATACTTCAGACCACCCCGACAGGATATCTAAGCTAAACTTGGGCTATTGTATTCACATAAGACTAAGAAGTTAACCTGGTGTCTTATTTTAATTTTGACATTTGACAAAAGATGGTTTTCGCCAAACCTGTATTGACAGCCGTCAATGAAATAGTCGTTTGTGAGCCTCCACGGTTTCAAACAAACGGAGCTTCAGACACAGAAAGAAAAGTGGACAGCATTACATTGTGAACTTAACTCGATAAATACATAAAAACTCACCAAAAGAGAAAAAATCCAGCATGTCCAGTTAAAGGTCATCGCCATATTTATATTTTTACAGTCTCACTAATCCATACACATCACTAAAAAATATTTTACTATCGGGTTCCGTGATGCATTAAAATCACCCGAGATTATCATAGCGGAACGACAACATTAAAGACGCGCTCTGTGCTGTAGTAAGTAGACTTTCTTAAACAGTGTTAAAGGCGCGCTGTAAGAAAGATTGATCTTTAGTGAAACCGTGAAGATGCGTGACCACATAAAAGCGTAACTGACTCATATGACGGGGAGCACATAATAATAATTCTATTTTTGTACCAGCAAGTGAGAGGGCGTTACCATAACGCGCAAGTAACTAGCCACCGCACCCACACTCCAATTTTCAAAATGAACGTTCCACCCCAGATGAATGTTATTTATTACCTCACATGCTCGCCCTCATCTTTTGGAATACAAATTTGCCAAAATCTCGCTAACATTACGTTGAGACACGTTACTCCAACCCTGAGATGATATCCAGGTCCGGGTGGATCAATTTTCATAGGTTGTTTGGCATGTTCGGTATCGATCACGTGTGTAACCCGCCAGATCCCTTAAAGGCGCCCCCACCCCCTTTTGGAACCTGGATCTCCCAGTGGATGATAAGCTTCTACAAAACTCAACACTACTAAACGATCGAATGAATAACACATCTACATCTAGTACTGATTGCTCTATAATTATGTATGTCATAGGCAGATGCGGGTGAGGAAGGGGAGCGAGGGGGTACACCCCCGCTTTCTTTTGTTTACCTCGGAGAAAAATCTTTTTTTTCACTCCCAAAATGCCCATTTCATTGGGATTTTCTTACATCACCACTGTGTATGAAACCCATGAAATCCAGCGTGTGCATTATTTCTTACATTTATGATAGTAAACATATCCCTCATTGCCCAAGACTCAATGTATTTCATTGTTTGAGTGGTTGTATTTTTGTATTTGTTTGCTTGTTTTTATTGTCCTTATTAGAGCTAGTCATTAGATATTCAGGGAAGCATTTTCACCAAGAGTCGTCACTCATTTTAAAGATAATCTGAGATCAAGAACGATATTGATTTGCTTAACAAATATTTTACGTGAAAAGGGCAGCAAAATTTTTTATAAGGGTTTAGTTATGAACATTTTATTCAGCAACTAGCAGTGATAAATAGTATTTTTCCAAAATTAACCACGCCCCCACTCAGGACTTAATGTAATGTCGCCCACTCATTACTAGCCTAGTTCAATAGAAAGAGGGTAAATCATTATCATTAATTATTTACCTAAAATATGGTGGTTGGTAACTAAGTGTCATCAAATTATAGCACTTATCCAAATGATGTTTGATACTGTAAGTAGTGTTATATTGGGTTGGTACTATCAGCGATGCAGCGATGGATCCAGGGGGGGGGGCTTTAGGGGTTCAAGCACTGCCCCCCCAAACGCGGTCTCACGCTCTTCCCTAAAGCGCACAAACCTACCCCATTTCCAATCATTTGTAAGTGTCTCTCAAGTCAAGCACCCCCTTACCTATACTCATAATCCCCCACCCAAATACTCTCAAGACCCTACCTTCTCTCAAGCCAAGCCCCCACCCACAACCCTATATGCTATAATCACACAAGCCCCCAGCTTCTCTCAAAGTCTCCCCACCCACGGCCATAAGCTCTCCCCTACCCTCTCAAGCTCCTACCTTTTCTCAAGCCAAGCCACCCCTCCCCGTCAGCCATATACTCACAAGACCCCCCCTCATTCTCTCAAACTCTCACCTTGTCGCAAGCCCCCCCCCCCCCCTCACAAGCCGCCATCTCTCAAGTCCACTCCCTGCCATATACCCAAGCCCCCCATTCTCTCAAGCCCTGACTTTCTCTCAAGTTACCCCCTCCCCTCAATCATATACTCACAAGCCCCCCCCCTCATTTTCTGAAACCAAGCCCCCCAAGTCATATACTCGAAAGCCCCAACCCCCCCCCCCCTCTTTTTCTCTAGCATTCTCTCAAGCCAAGCTCCACCCTCCTCCCCATACTCTCAAGCACCACCATCTCTCAAATCCACTCCCTGCCATATACTCACAAGCCCCTCATTCTCTCAAGCTCTAGCATTCTCTCAAGCCAAGCGCCCCCCCCCCCCCCCAGCCATATACTCAAAAGCCCCCGCTTTCTCTTAAACCCCAGCTTTCTCACAAGATACCTTTTTTCCCTCAGGCCTCACAGGCCTCCATTTTTTCAAGCCAAGCCCCCCCCCTCCCCGGAGTCCGCCCCCCACTCATTCTCTCATGCCCCCACGCCCAATACTCTCACAAGCAGCCGCCATCTCTCAAGCTTACGACCGTGACCAGGGCTGGAAGGAAAAACAATTAATAAAAAATAGAAATAAATTTAGTTTAAAAACAAAACAAAAAACAACAACATTTAAATGAAGGTAACATCATAAATGAAGGTAACATCATTGCAGCATAACACAACCCCGCAAAAAGCGGATGACTCTCGGACTACTGATAATCAACACCCAGTATTCATTGTTAGATATGAATAAATAGATTATTAAAATAGACGAATTGTTTCTTATTGTTGTTAGTGAACACCCCTCTAGACACCTCTAAAACACTATATGCACTTTGAAAAGCTTCGGGGCTTCGCCCCTGGTCCCTCCACCAGGGCTCTACCCTGGACCAGCTGGGGCCTTGAGCGGCCCTCAGACCCTTCGCCACAGTTGTGCCCCCCCCATTTTATAACACAAAATGCTGAATCCGCCCCTGCTGACATATACTCTCAAGCCCCACCCCGCATTCTCTCAATCTCTGATGAAAATATATTGTGTTTAATTTGTATTTTGAAATTGTTGTTCTTATGTTGTTATCTTTATATAACTACCCCTTTGAGTAATCAAACTCCCCCGTCTGCGGGTCCCTGCCACGGGAAACAAAAATTTTAAGCACCGCCCCCTTCGAATCCTGGATCCATCACTGACTATTGTAATATAGTGCACAAGAAGTTTTATACAATGTAGAGTCTACATGTATTTGTAAAATAGGTTTTTATTTCATCAATAATGAGGGTGACCTCTTCGTCTACTTTTTTATAAAATGCCATAGCATATAGAAACAATAACAATGTAGCATGTACAGATGTTCAATAAAATAAAATCATTCTACTTATTTCTACAAATATGATTAAATATATATATGTCTATACAAAAAGTGTTATGCTATGACAATGCTATGCTTGTCTAGGATCACATTTTATAGTTTAATCTTAACTGTTTTCATTGTAAGTGAGCGGGTTTGTGCTTGTTTACTCCCTGAGTTGTGCAGCATTTGTTGGTGTTTAGTACGGACGCGTTACGCTTTTGCGCTTCACGTAAGTCACCTATTGATTTTCTGCTTGCTTTGTCGCTCACTTCTTGGTACATTTCGTAAGACACACGTGTGTGCTTCTTTTAGTAGTGCCTTTGTTGTTTCACTATTTTTCTATATTTGAACCCTAGTTTACAGTAAGTGCTAGTTTGCGTGTCTACTTACTTTTTATACTTTCTACTGGTTCAGTATCTTATTCATTTTGTCATCCCAATGTGGAGTGGGTTGATTGTCCCAACTCTATTGGGGCTTTATTACTAGTAATTATTTTCCACTAATTTTTTTCATCCCAATGTGAGTGGGTTTGATTGCACCATTACCAATGGCGCTTTATTACTAGTAATTATGTAATTATTTTCATACCAATTTTTTCATCCCAACCATTACCAATGGGGCTTTAATGGCTTTTATTAGTAATTATGTTCTACTAATTTTGTCATCCCAATGTGAGGGTTTGATTGCCAATACCAATGGGGCTTTATTACTAAGCCAATTATGTTCTACCAATTTTTTCATCCCAATGTGAGTGGGTTTGATTGCGCCAATACCAATGGGGCTTTATTACTAGTAATTATGTTCTACTAATTTTGTCATCCCAATGTGAGTGGGTTTGATTGCGCCAATACCATTGGGGCTTTATTACTAGTAATTATGTTCTACAAATTTTTCATCCCAATGTGAGTGGGTTTGATTGCGCCAATACCATTGGGGCTTTATTACTAGTAATTATGTTCTACTAATTTTGTCATCCCAATGTGAGTGGGTTTGATTGCGCCAATACCATTGGGGCTTTATTACTAGTAATTATGTTCTACCAATTTTTTTCATCCCAATGTGAGTGGGTTTTGATTTGCGCCAATACCAATGGGGGCTTTATTACTGAAGTAATTATGTTCTACTAATTTTGTCATCAATGTGAGTGGGTTTGATTTAATAACTTTCATTATGTGAGTGGGTTTGATTGGCTTTATTACTAGTAATTATGTTCTACAAATTTTTTCATCCCAATGTAGTGGGTTTGATTTAATCAATACCATTGGGGCTTTATTACTAGTAATTATGTTCTACTAATTTTGTCATCCCAATGTGAGTGGGTTTGATTAATATTAATACCATTGGGGCTTTATTACTAGTAATTATGTTCTACCAATTTTTTCATCCTAATGTGAGGGGTTTGATTGCACCAATACTAATGGGGCTTTATTACTAGTTATTACTTTTGACTAAGTTTTCATCCCAATGTGAGTGGGTTTGATTGTTCCCATACTAATGGGGCTTTATTACTAGTAATATTTTGTATAATTAATACTGGTTAAGCTTTAGTAGCCCTTTTTGTCATATTTTGTCGCATATATCAGTATTTCTGTTGTGCGACAGTGACAGGATGGGTCCAAAGCGGTCAAAGGGAAAGTCTGGGCAGGCGGCACCGAAAGTCAAGCGCCTCAGTCTCGCTTCCAAATGTGACTGCCGCCGGGTGATTTGGTGATTCCTCCTACTCCGTCTTCCAACGAGCAACAGCCCACCCAGCAGTCAAGCGTAGCTCAGCCTCCGAGCAGCCAACCATGGCACATTTTCAACGAGCTCAAAAGCTTCAGCCCGGGGCACCTACAGAGCTAGTGTCGGCGCCCTTACCTCCAGGCGTGCACGGGCGTTCGGGGCCTCAGCAACCTGGCGTGGCCTCAGTGGCAGTGTGGCCCCTTCTTCGGCGGGAGCTGTACACCAGTTTCTTCATGCGCCACAAGCCGTGAGCTTTGTGCCACAAGGAGGAAAGAACAGTGGCGCAGCACCCAGCCTGGAACCAACACCACAGGAGATCTTGACCGATTGGCAGAATTGGGCAGTTAGCTTCAAATTATCTCGAAGCAGCACTCGCTCCCTACGTTGCCTCCTTACCGTAGAGTGTGGGAGCAGATACGTTTGTTTGTGGCTGCCACATGCCCTTCCTAAAGTCCAGTTTTCCCAGCCACAAACACTGAGCTTTTTGTTGTGGACCTGTGTCTTTTTGTTGTGGACCTCCGTCGGCAGTAGTTTCGGCACTGGCGGTGGCTTATATAAGTTGTGCGATATGCCAGACCCATCTCAACATTTCATCATCAGGAAAATAGTGAGTGGAGGCGACAAAAAAGCCAGCACCTCAGTGTGACATGAGAGCACCTTTTACGTTTCCTATTCTCAGTGTTGGAATCAGCTCTCCACCTATAGTGTGCTCATCCATGAGGCGGATATGTTCTTAGCTTTTTTTTTTTAGCCTTTATGTTTCATGGCTTCTCAAGTGGGAGAGGTCACGTCGTCCCCAACAACATTCAATTTAGTCAGTTAGAATTGTTTCCTAATAGGTTCTGACATTTACATTTAAAATTGTGCAGGATCACCCATAGTAATTGTTATAAAAGCTGTGAACTCTCAGCTTGTGCAGTAGCAGCTCTGGCCTCCTACATCAAAGCTAGAGGTTGCCATCAAGGGCCTCTGTTTAGCTATCCTAAGGCCATCCCGGTGACAGTGAATGTGTTTCACTTGTTTTCAAGGCCTCTTAGACCCAGGGTCAGCTGGATTCATCCATTTACAAACCACACAGTTTTAGGATTGGGGCTGCTACCCTAGCTTTCCATAACGGCGCCTTCAGTGGACGTTATTCAGTTTAATGGTCGCTGGAAATCTAACGCCTTTCAAAACTACATTCGTGTGAACCAGTTGTCTTTGTAATTTTTCCCTATAATTTTTCTTTTCTCTGCTGTACTTTTTACTTATGTTATAAAATAGTTTGGTATTTGGTTTGGTACTTTTATTATGTACTTTCACTTTATTATATGTTTAACATGCTCCAAAGTACATGTAGTTAAACGTGTAACTTACTTAGTGTATGTCGATGTGAGAGGTAGAGTCTTGTTCCAGCCACTCCATAATCAGGTTCGCGACAATGGGTGACACTGGACTTTTGAACTTGTGCCAAACTTTTGTTGGTAGATAGTGCCCCGAACGAAAAAATGTGTGGAAGTTCAAAATGAACTTAGGATTAGTTCCATAACATCATTTGGTCTCAAACGAGTTCTTTTTTTCAATGTTGTATCCTTACAGAGTCTGTCGCGGGAGGCGATAAAGATACGAGAACAGAAGTAGGTCATGAACCGAAACGAGGGGGCCTTTCATGTCTCTCTCATGTGTACGACCCGATTTTCGGCATCGGAAGTCGTGCTGAGTGACCTTGACATGCGCAGAGATGTTTTGAAAATGGTAACAGCAGTTGCCGAAACTGTCAACGGTAAATTGCGTTTGTGCTGTGAAAAGATGAACTAAATAATGTATAGATATTGATTTGCTTAACAAATATTTTACGTGAAATATAAGGGTTTAATTATGAACATTTTATTCAGCAACTAGCAGTGATAAATAGTATTTTTCCTAAATTAACCACGCCCCCACTCAGGACTTAATGTAATGTCGCCCACTCATTACTAGCCTAGTTGAATAGAAAGAGGGTAAATCATTATCATTAATTGTTTACCTAAAATATGGTGGTTGGTAACTAAGTGTCATCAAATTATAGCACTTATCCAAATGATGTTTGATACTGTAAGTAGTGTTATATTGGGTTGGTACTATTGTAATATAGTGCACAAGAAGTTATAAACAATGTAGAGTCTACATGTATTTGTAAAATATGTTTTTATTTATTCAATAATGAGGTGACCTCTCTTCGTCTACTACATATAACAATGTAGCAGGTACAGATGTTCAATAAAATAAAATCATTCTACTTATTTCTACAAATAAGATTAATATATATAGGTCTATACAAAAAAGTGTTATGCTATGACAATGCTATGCTTGTCTAGGATCACATAAATAATTAATAAAGGTAAAAATGCCATGAGTTAAATACGTAGGAGCTAGAGATAAAACCCTACTATCCTTTCCATGTACAACACACAATTATAAGGTTATACATGTATTTTTATAGCAATAAGCATTTATACACTTAAATTCATCGGGTATAAATGCAAAATGTCCAAAATATCTCATTTGTAAATTATAAGTCTATCATGACATGCTCATGACACAACACATTGTGGTTTGATCTAACTAGGCCTAATACATTATCTATGATTCCTCAATATTTACTATATGTTTACACACAAATAGTTCATCTATGATACTGCTATAATTTATGGTTTGGCAAAATATTTGATAAATAATTAGGTAGGATCCATATAATCATTTAGACATTAAAATTAAATTAAGCAAAATACATCAAATGTGTAGATAGTAACATTAAAAGTGGTATAAGATGGACTTATTACAGCACATGGAATTGGAATTGAAAGATCATTGTATATATTCAACGAAATACAAGTCTGTAAATGCTATTCAATCCATTCAAAAGTTTCTACATTAAATTTCATTTGGTGTAGTCTTAAGTGGTTTTAAATGCTCAGTTTGCATATTCCACAGTTAGTCCATATCCTGTCACGTCGTTGCAGTGCTACTTATCAGTAGCGTGGTCTGCTTCTCGGGCCGGATCTTGACCGTCTCATGGGCGGTCGGCGATCTGGAGAGTAGCGGTAACGTCTGCTGGGGGACCTGTAAAACAAAATCTTAGTTTACATGGCTGCAAACTGGATTTTGTTAAAACTCTAAGTAACAATTCATGTTTTGACAATGAAGAGGGTGTAGAATGTGGAGTTGGTGGCACTTTTTGTAATGCATTGTGCAAATACTTAAAGGAATGGCAGAAACCGCTGATGGGACTCATATTCAGTGGGAGTGTGTGTGGGTGAGGGTGTTGGGTGGGGTGAGGGTGCTGGATAAGCACATATGTATATTGTTTGGATATTTGTAAGGGTCAGATAAATATATGATACTATTTTACTGAATCAATAATATAGATTGAAAATATGTAGACCTTTTTTTAGAATAAAACAATGTGCTAGATTTTGTAAACTATAGAGTAAATGTAGATCTCTGTAGAGTACATACACAGTTAGAGTTTAAAGATGGAATATGTCTTATAATCAATATGAGTTCATAAAGTGAGCAGATTAATACTGCCGCGTGGTATAGATAGCACCATGACTGACCTGCCTGCAGAGCGCGGCCGTCTGCCGCGGGCGGGCAAACTCACTTCCTCCGGCATGTAGCCCATCAGCTGCGGCTCTGTAAAATCATAGCAGCTGATGTTAAGTAGCCAGGTCACAGTGTGATGTCTTGTAGATTGATGGTTAAGCATTAGTTTGTCCCATACTGATTATACTAATTGTAAATGTAAATGTAAATGTGGTTATTTATAGTCGCAATTCACTGGTATCGTGCTCTATCGACTTTACATATTTACAACACGTCATTGGCATCCTTGTCACACTATATCCTTCTCAACTCTCCGGGGAGTATACAGCACATCGCTACCGTAGCGCAGGCCGTAGCGCAGGCGTGCTAATCACTCACATTAGCGTTCACTCGCCTGACCTGTACCTATTTAACGTGTAGGTACCACGGAGCAGTGTGCAACCTGTTAGAGGTAAGTTTGCTCAACACCCACCATCAGACCCGACCGGGAAACATACCCACGACCTTCTGGTCACGAGTCCAACTCCCTATCCACTCGGCCACGGAAGCACACTGTCAGATGGAATACCCAAATACCCACAACGCATTTCTTTAAAAAAAAGGGGATTTATTTACAAGCACAATTGCAGTCTAAAATGAAGCCTCAACTACAGCACCTGTCATTATGTGGACGTCTTGGTAGCTTATAATGGATCATAGCAGCTGTCTTCAATGAAGTGATTAGGCTTATTTCAGGGCTGTGATAACAGTGATCTGTTGCTACTGTAAATTGCAAAAATGTTAATTTGGACTGCACAACATAATGATCAGACCTGGTGGTTGAGCCTGAGGTCCTGGAGGTGGCATCAGCATGGGAAGTGCGGGTGGCATTGGCTGTGGCGGTGGTAGGGGAGGTAGCATTATTGGTTGCGGCTGTGGAGGTGCCATGTAAATGCTCTCCTGGGTATATATAAGATACGTATTAACATGAAGAAATGGTAGATCAAAATATTACTAATGGCTATGAGATGTGAACAACACTAACATTATCTTGTATCAATGCTTTTATATAGCATACACGTACATAGTCAATTATTGTGGTATTTGGTTTCAATGCAGGTATCACTGTAAAACTGGCGTATACGATTATTGCTACGATGAATGAGATATACTCTGACTTCTAAACTCCAATAACATTGGAATTAAATTCGTTACATGAGGCCATTTTAGCTGATCATCCAAAATAGGACAATACTCACCTGCTGTTGTGGCAGGACAAAGGACTCAGGCGCAGACATCATGGAGGGAGCCTGCACGAACACGGGGGATGGGCCCTGCTCCTGTCAGAAAAACACACAAGAAGTGTGAATTATGGGCTGGGACAGTATAGATAATTATGGAATTGGAGTATACATATTAATCTTACAATAATTCGCGTAATTTTACCATATTTACTGTTACTGGCTGTAATAATGACCAATTATTCATGGAGTATACATTTTATAGATTAATACAAGGACTCTATTGCCATAACATGGTGTATCAAAATGGGCTTTGAATATATTCTAGCAAAGCCAATGCCCACAACCGTCACTGATGCAATTAGCCCACTATAGCCTACAACAACACCCTTTTACATATAATTGAATTCTCAAAAAGTCATAGAAAGTGCAGCTAAGCACAGTAGCATTTATTACTAGTAACTAATTATAGTTTAATAAGTTGTGGCAACTATATGCTATTATTGATTTCATAACCATGCAAAAAGCTGAAAACAAAACTAACATACAAAGTCAATGCTGAAAAAAACTAATTTAGCAAAGACTGAAAATATAAGCTTATTATTTCAGTGTAAGTGTCAAAAACACCAACTGGAAATACAGGCAAAACCTAATAAAAATTCAAATAAAGATCTAATAAAACATTGTTATTCATAAAAAGGTGGCAGCAAAAATACTGATTCTGCAAAAAGCATACCAAAATCATAAAATAAACTTACTCTGAAATCGTGATGAAAACCCACATTGATATTTCAACGCCTGTACACGTATTACAAAATAACACATCTCTCTGGTTAGTAACTTTATTTTTACATGTTAGCAAAAGAAAATCAATGTTAAATATTTGACATAAACTACAAAAATGCACATGAGCAAAAAAATTAACTAACATATAAATTACATCCTGATAACATTAAAATTATCTTCAAATTGAACGAAAGAAAAGCTGATATACTCTGTTGTCATACACTTCCATAAATACATAGATACAATATTAGTAACGTACAAAATGTGCAGCAATTATGGACACGTGTGCTTTGTAGAACAACTGCAAAAATGGGACACGATATATATGAGCTCATGCCAAAGATTAATGCACAGACAAATGTATTTTCATCAAACATAAAAACCATGAACTAGACATAAATACACGTTACTTTGATATATATTCCTGATAGCAGTGATGTGGTTAGCCTTAAATATCTTCTTTTTGGAGCTCCACATTTGGTGGTTTTTGTCAACATAAGAACGAACATAAATTGAATATTTGCTAGAATTGGATGAAACTGAACAGATAAACATCCACATTTGGCAAAACCGATATTACACCTACTTGTATATAAATCATCACTTACATTCAATTTTTAGGGTACTATTTGAATAAGATTTTGGATTGCATACGATCTATTAAAAACAATACTAGCCAAAACTAACAAAATGGCATAGCATATTGCTCACTTATATGTATCAAATGATAAAACATCTAGATTCTCATCAAATCATCAAACAATGTTCTGTTTCCTCTGATGGAGCTGTAGATCCTGCGATCGGGGCTGCGGCGCCTTCTCACTGGCAGGTCTTCATAGATTCTCGATCGCGGAGACGGTCCTCGGCGGCGACCCAAGGTGGATACTGGGCGCACAATGTCTTCAGGCACATAGCCCAGGAGCTGTGGGCGGGGTGGTGGTGGTGGAAGAGCCGGGAGAGGGGGAGGAGGAGGAGGGGGTGGGGGTGCCGGAGCCGGCAGATGCATGTAGATGGGAGCAGGTGGTGGCGGAGGAGGAGGAGGAGGCTGGGAGATGTAGATGATTGAAGGCTGCTGGATTTGCGGGGGTGGTGGTGGGGCCTCCCATACAACTGGTTGTTGGATCATTGAAGGCTGAGGTGTGAAGTCGTAGATGGGCTCAGGCTGGGTTGTGGGCGGGGGCATGAGAGCCAGGGGTTGTGGTGCAGCAGGAGGGCCCGGCATTATATAGGACATTGGGGCCAGCAGCTCATTCTTCAGGTACACAGGCTCCGGTTCCGGGGCCTGAAATAATGGGTTAGTGTTGGAGTTTGGTGTTTGGAGTTTTAAGCCATGCTGTGTAATACATTTTCTATCTCTACTATATAGTCATATAGAGTATAGAAAGCATAACTAGGCCTCATCTCGTTAACAGCACAGTGAACGATAAAAGACGCTGGTTTGAAATTGCTTAGTAATTGGCCAATTTGTCCATTCACTAGATTAGAGAGTTGATATTTTTACGAGATCTGACATCATTGACTCGTAGACTTGCTCACACAGAATATATTGCCTAAGAGGTGTCATTCCTATATATGTATTAATATCTAAACATTTCCATTCTTGGGCATACACCTCTCAGCCGCGTTGGTGTGCACCCGAGCAGGGAAGTGTCAATTGTATTATGAAAAAAACACAGGGCTGGTGAGTTTAATCAAACTCAGACATCTATATACACAGACAGTGAATACTCACGGCGACGACGACCGCCGCTTTGGTGGTGCCGATGACGTTGTTGCAGCAGACGACACACAGCACGATGAAGACGACGAGGAGGATGGCGCCGATCACGCCCAGCGCGATGGCCAGCGCGGTCCAGTCCACCGACATGTCGCGGTCCTCACACCTGAAGGAGCCGTGGAGGCAGGAGGTGATCAATCCGCACATTGACATTTATCTCACATGTTTCTAATAAGGTTGTAGAGCATTAACATCTATCTGTCAGCACCTTTGTCCTTTAAGTCATCTAAAAATATCATCACTAAGAATCGCTATTAGTGTATTAGAAGTATTAAGCCCGGGAATTTGATTACATCATGGTGCAAATAAAAAAGTGTCTGTAATTTACTGATTGCTATTTGCTGATGCCGATCAATTACAAGCTGGATAAAATATTATAAAGAAGAACATAGAAATGAATGATATCTGCCAATATTAAAAATCTCCAGTGTAATATGATGAAACTAATACCTTGTAATAATTATAGCACGCTGATATTTCAAAACTGTGAATATGTATTGGATACACCTTAACAGGTGCATAATAAATAAACGAATAAGAAAACAAATATGGATTCTGTCTAATTAACATAACACATCAACACATGCATATTCATACTTCGTTTACATCTTTAACCTATGTAGTTAGAAGTATCACATGAAATGTGCCACGGCGCATTTGACATAGCCCCACGGCCGCCTCCTCACCTGGGCCCCGTCCAGCCGTCGCTGCAGCCACAGATCCACTCCTCGGGGTCGCTGTCGCGCAGCCGCCCGCACACGCCGTTCTCGCCGCACTGCGGGGCGGGGTCGTCACGGCAGTCGCGCAGCACTGGTAGACGTGTGGAAAAGGAAGTAGTGATAAAGTGGTCCATGTTTTCACCACTATAAGGGGCAGGGAGGGTGGGTGTGGGTGTCGGGGTTCCGCTAAGCTGGGGTGCGACTAGGAATTCTTCTAAAATTTGTGAAGGATGAAAACCTATACATATCAGGACACATGCCTAATCTCTCCTTCATCACAGGACACTGAGTAACTTATAGGACATGTGTGTATTGTGCTCGGTTTGGGGGGGGGGGTGGAGGAAAAGACGGTTGAAATGGACAATTAGTGTCGTTAGAATGCTGTTGATATTAGCTAGCTTCACAGCTTAGGTAAAATAGTCTACGTCGATCATACAGTTGTCTTAACAAGAAAACTTTTCACTGCATTGTAGAGACTGGTGGCAGCAAATGACATTTCCTACAGTAAGTCTTTCAGGTTATCATCATTTCAATTTTGATTTCTATGTAGGTATGTAAAAATATGGATGTGATGTTTTCACGCATTTTATAGCTGTATTACATGTAATTCATAATATATGGGAGTGTATCTGTTATGGGTTGTGACACATGCTCTTGACTTGGAATCATGTACTTACGTCTGTCACACAGCTCTCCGGCAAAGCCTGGCCGGCACTGGCACTTGGGCATCATTCCCTCCAACACGCAGCGTCCGCTGTTCCTACACTGCAGCTCGCACGGCACCACTGCAACGTGCAATATGTCCATCATCAGAAAACAAATGTTGTCATGTACAGGAACTTCATCTGCCACTGTGTTTTATTAACTCCGGGTTGCAGCCACCAACTGCCACACGTATATCAATCACCAGCATCAACCACGCAATATCAAGCATAATCACACTGCCTCCCCACCCCTACTCCCAGTTACTAAACCAACAATAATAAATGTTAAGTTTCAAACGTAATATATCTTAATATATCTTAATTGGCACTGACGTGGAGCGTAACGTCGCCACACAGTTTGCCTGTCAAGGCTGGCTTTCACGCATCCACTCCCCTCACAACACTTACTGGTTTCACAGCGTTCGCCGGTAGCCCCATCAGGACATTTACAGGAGTACGTTGTGTTGGTGAGCCCGTAGCACGTGCCCATGTTGAGGCAGGGCGAGCTTTCGCACGGGTCCACACCCAGGACGGGAGCTGGAAGCACATCGTCAGTAATCAATGGGGTTGTGCCATTGTATTCATGTTTCGTCATGAGGAATATACACGAGAAATACTCGAACTTATTATTTTGGGCGTTAACATTCAGTTCTTGCAGTATTTTATTGCGTCGCTTCAGCTCAGCTGTTGAAGCAAGCCTTGTATTTCGTTCGTTTGTAACTAACTAACTAACTAACTAACCAACCAACCAACCAACCAACCAACCAACCAACCAACCAACCAACCAACCAACCAACCAACCGACTAACTAACTAACTAACTAACTAACTGTGTTACTAACTGTGTTACTAACTATGTAACTAACTATGTAACTATGTATGTCTCCGGACAAACTAGAGCTTTAACCGTTGTACCGATTTTGTTTGAACTTTACCCAACTATGAGGGATAAGGCGACACCAAAGTGATTCGATTTTGGACGCTCTGCCAATTAAATTGTGCTTTCAAGAAGCGCTTTTATGACATTTTAATGATATTCAATGCACTTAGCCAGCAAGAAAAAATCAATATTCAAACCAACCAGCAAAATTGATTATTGGATTTGAAACTGATATTGGTTATTATCTGATATTCAGTACTATTGTATGGCAACACAAATATCTTTTTTCTGGATATATTGATTCTGATTCATTCTGATGTTTTCTCCTCAAATTCATAAATTTCTTGATTGTAAAGTATGCATTATTTCAGTATATATCTCAATTGCCCGTAAGTCAACGTCGTTCTAGCGACGCAGTGTTCTTTGAACAATTTTGATCTAGTAACATTTTGATTGTATGATAAATAGTTTGGTGCTGCGGCCAGTGTTTATCCGTTACACCATTGTTCTATTTTAAATTATATATACAGTTTAGGACTCGTAGTTTTAACTTGTTTCTAAGTTCAGGTATATAGAATATATGATATTGAATTCATTAGCTATTTGTCCAAATTAACAGTCCTCCAAAAGTAATATTTTGCTGATGTGAGTCTCTAAAATCTACTATGGCATACTGTGTCAGAACGTATGTACAAAGTATTACATAAACTCTTAAATTCTCATAAATGTCTTTCATATTTGAAATTCATATACGTATTTACTTCATGCATATTGTATTTTATAAATGCCAATGGTCACATAAATGCCACACTACATATATAGCATTCTGGTCAAACTATATAGAATAGGCTAACTACAAAATACGAATTTTGAATATTCCAATTATAGATGATGGCGTGCATATGGATTCGCCCAGACGATAATATTTTACCCGTTTCGGTGACACTCAACAATAGCACTGTTATTATACAAATATCCATTTTTAAATATATCCCAATAGAAAAGTATGCTATGTTTACTTCCCGTTTTGGCTAAAATGCCATGCATAGACAAAGCCTTGCTTGCTTACTGGGGTAGAAAATATAGTGAAGACTGATGCTTTATTACACGAGATTGCAATACCTGCCATTTAACTGCAACAGTTGAGTTAATTCAATTGAAATTTGACATTTGGTTATTTGGGAAAACCTAATGACTACATCAATATAAGAAAAATGAAAATAAAAATCGTGTTAAAAGAGTCTATTCTGTTCAGCCTGTAACTCACGCGTCTGGCAGGTGTCCCCTGTGTATCCTGTCAGACAGTTGCAGGTGAAGCCACTGGTAGTGCTAGAGCTGGTAACGCAAGAGCCACCATTTTCACAGGGATCACTTACACAAGCCCCAGTCGGCGCTGGAAGAGAGGAACAAATCATTCACAATACTCATGAAGGGGTACACTACCCCCCCCCCCCCCCACAAAAGCACAAGGAACATGCATTCATACCTGCAAGAGTTAGCAATCCATCCAGATTAATCAATAATAAATAATCTAAAACAGTCGATTGGATTGCGCTTGAATGCATGTTTTATCTTAAATGCTAATCAATTGCATGTACATGTATAACCAAATGATGTGCCTAGTGTGTATGAATAAAAGTGTGTCAGACGATCCTATTGCCTGCCGGATTATCATAAGCTGGTTGGTTTACACAGTTGTTATTCCTAATAATGCAGGATATCGCCCCACACGTACGTAAGGCTGAAGCACACATGGAACCGGTGAAGCCTGGAGCACAATTGCAGGTGAAGGTAGTGCCGCCACTGCCAGGGACGCACGTGCCACCATTTGCACACGGCTCAGACATGCACGGACCGGGTAAAACTGCAAATACATACATATATTTCATAGTGCTTTGAAAGATTAGGCGTCTCAATTTTAGCTCGAGAATATACATTGTTTGCTATTAACATTAGATAATTTGATACATAATGCATTGTTTAATCTATAAATAAATACAATCAGTACTACATAAATCTGGAAATATTAACATTTCTCTTTGTGAATAAGAAATATTAGATGATACATTATTTGCTATCGTCTACAAATAAAGTCATCCACAATGCATTATTTTCATAATCAATAAATAGTAATCTTTATTGCATACATCAGATAATAAATAGACAACAAATATCATATGTGACATCTTTTTACAAATAGTTTACTGGATCCCTGTATTCTAACATCATCATCTTTGTCACTTGCACATGATTCACAGTTGATTCACGGATTCAGTGTCACTCACGTGATTCACAGTTGAGGCCTGTGTACCCAGCAAGACATGTGCACCTGTAGGAGCCTGCGTCGTTTGAGCATGTGGCACCGTTCTGACATGGATCCGAGTCACACGGAGCTGTGGTCAAGGGAGTTAAAATACAGCTACTTCATATAGGAAACTCTTCTCACACTTGCACACTTATGGCGTGGCGATGGGTGTCCACAAATTATTATTAAGGTGACATATTGTTAGCTCTAGTAATATACGAGAAATAACATAGAAACTAGCACCAATATACTTTCATAATAAAAATGTCACTCCTGTAGAAAATCAAAAAACGACCTATTAAAGAATGCAAAACAAATATATTATATTAGTTATATTTTGTAGTACTGGCAACCACCCATAGGGGAATATATTTGTGAAATAAATACTTGCATAAAAATCCAACAAAACCCTGAAGCGGAACATGTAATTGCTGCTTGATTAACTCATTTAAGTTAATTTTGGTTATAAGCCAATTTTACACCTGGTGGAAATACTGGTAGGCCATGGTAACGAATATATTGAAAGCGTGCAGCTGGATTATATGGTAAAAAGCGCTACGTATATAACGTTTCACAATATTCACCAGTCTGGCATATACACAAGAACGTTGTGTCCACCACCTGGCAGTTGCCGCGCTGATCTGCCAAACCGCAGCTAGAGCAGCACATGCGTCTATGCGTGGTACGTGATTGCTAAGCGTCTACCATACTGTGCAGATGATATGAATGGTATGACTGGCAGATCCCAGGGTATATTCCTCCACACTCCCCTACTCCACCCTCCTCTAAGCATCCGCCCCCCTCTTTCTGCACCGCTGCATCAACGATCACAGTCAGGAATCCCAGGAATACTTTAGTTCTATCACCCAATCCAATTACTAAATGTGAAAACTTAGATTTGCCATTGATTATCAAGTATTGTGTATTATTTAGCATCTAACCTAGTATGTTAAATGCATTCGACTTACATTTTCTATGTAGAATGGTTTTGTGTTCGTAATAGATTTGAGAATATACATAACAATTATCATCAAAACACACAATCACACACTTTTCCCACATGATATATCAATCTGTCTTTTTTCTTGATTATACTTTTTCAGTATATTTCAGCCTTAAAAGCTATGTCATGTCAACCTTGATTAGAATTGTTAATAATGATTATTTTAGCAGCACACCCAAAATTATGAGCAAATCCATAAATAAGGAATACACCACATATATTACCAAATACAATATTGAAAATTGTAGTTATTGTATTTTTCTATTTAAATATGCAATGTAGTGATTTTGTTAATGCATGAGAATTGGAGATGCTTTGGTAAAATGCAATATTTTACTCTTCTTGCAAATTGAAAAGACAAATATTACTGTTTGCACAGTATGGCTGCTGATAGGGTGGCTCACAGTCACATGACTTGCTCATGGAATTACAAGTTCCATTGTTTTGACAAGGCGAAGATGAGCAGAAGACACCTAGAGACCAAGACAAAAAATAATGAAATAGAAAAAAAAGAAAATAATTGTTTTCCCCATAATAGAAACGAGAAAAAATAGAAATATACTCATGCAAATGCCTTTCCTAATACTAAAGTTTACTGCTTATTATTCATAGATATAGTATATTAATAAACCACCCCAACACAAAATGAATGTTAATATGTCATTATTCAAGAATAAGGACACAGAAAGGCAAATATATGTCACAATATAAAACAAATTAAAACTATCGAACCATAGATTTAAAAAAAATGCCAATTTAATCAATCATCACTGAAGTTAAAAATAATCATATGCAAACCCACAATTTATATTCCATATAATCAATTACACAAGTTTACAAGTATTGTGTGATCAGCCAATACATAAGGTAAGTCTGTGCACAGAAGTAACTTGGACGTGTTAAAAAATCAGTAGCATCGGTACCATCTTGACTGCATGAATTCAGCAGAACACAGATACAAGAACGCGTTCTGCAGAAGACAACGTGATGTTCACAGACCAGACCAAACAACCCTTTCCCATGTAAACACCTCGTTTTGCTTCAGTATTAGTGATTACAGAATTGGATCAGGTGGAGTTAGGTAACCGGGTCAGGCTGCCCGCAACCTCACCGTCCTTTTCACAAACGTACGTACTTGTTTCACACCACTCGCCCGTGTAGTCCCCCAAGCACACGCACTTGTCTTCTACACACGAACCTCCATTCTGACACGTCTTGCGCTGGCAGCCCATTTCTAGAATAGATTATTGGATGATGAAATGGTTTTAAGGTTGATGAGAATGTCTAGTAAAAAAAAGTTTTGTGAATTATCACAAAACTTTGCTCACTGAAAGATAATAATTTGTAATAATGGAAAAAAATAATATTAACACACATCTTCAGGCTAGATTTTATTATAAAAAAATATTTGTGTCAATATTTTTGCGATATATTACAATGCAAATGAGAGGAATGGCTGACCTGTCGCAATTCAATCTGCAATTTCTAAAAAGACTTTCGTGTGAATTGCTGTAAAACTAATTTTCCCTTAAAGCTTAAACTATATACTATCAAAAAATAGTAAAATAATGATACCTCTTCAGGCTAGTTTTTGAGATATAATTATTTAAAGAAAGGTATCTAATATCCTCAACGTGTGATATTACAGTAAATAAGTATATGTACTTAGATTTACACACAATATATTGTTATAATGACAGAATAAATATTGGTTATGGTTATTTGAACATTAAATCAGTGAGTTTAGTAAGATAATAAAACTATAATTAGGTATCAAATGCATAAATAAAGTGCTATAGAATAAAATTACTAACAAAGAGCGTCAATCCCAGTGTTATCCATAGATGCGTTTCTAGTAAAAAAAAAGTTTTGTGAATCATCACAAAACTTTGATCACTGATAGATAATAGTTTATAATAATGGGAAAAATAATATTAACACACATCTTCAAGCTAGATTATATTATAAAAAATATTTGTGTCAATTTTACTACTTATGCAATGTTTAGCCAGCAGGTGGCAGCATTATGTCACTGTTATGATCAATAAGCTAACAGGTGGCAGTGCTTGCCACTAGAGGGCGCCACATGGATGTTCTCAAGAACCTTAAATGAAATGGTTTAAATTATGTGTAATAGTTTAGTTGATAAACCAGTTGTCATCAATATTAGAATGGCAAGCAATGCATTTTAAGATAGCTAGCTTGATTCGTGTTGTAGAGTGCAATTGTTTCATTCCTCGCAGTTGTTTTACAGTCAACCACTACAATGTAATTTATACTTAAATACACTCCCAAATTTTAGGTCTTTAAAAAGATGGTGTAGTATTATGATTACACTCCATATTAAATCAAATTTTGATAATAATACAGTCATGTGTATTCATAGTCCATTTGAATGCATAGATAGTTTAGAATTTGAGACTTAATAAGGCAGCAGTGCCACGATGACCACGTATTGCACGCACCTGTCATCTGCAGCACCAGGGGGCTAGTTGCAACGGGGTCCACTTTACACATGGGATTGTCAATGTCTGACGTGTCCAAGCTCAGTGTGAAGCTCTCATAGTCGCCATCCACGGACGTCAGCTCCTGGGACAATAAAATGGTCTAGAACCATGCATGCATTAATTCGGGGATCATCCGTCCATAAATGACGTCACCGAGAAGGGGGGGGGGTGTAGCGAAAGATGACGAAAGTTGTCAGGGGGTGGGGGTGTCTAGCACTTGGGTGATGTCACCTTTTGGGGGAAAATGTAGTTTTTAATAGTATCTTTACATACCTTCTGACATGTTAAGTGGGTTGTGATACAACTTCTAGTTGAAATTGCCATGTTTGCTTTATGTCCTAAATACATTTGTAAGATTATATCTAAATTATGGAGGAAAATGTCAGGGAGAAGGGGGTATTGATGACGTCAACTTACCGGGTTGGGGGGATGCTGCAAAATTGACGAAAGGTGACAAGGGGGTAAATTAAGGCCAAAAATCAGGTGACGTCATTTGTGAACGATCCCTTACTCGACTGGTGGTGGACAAGTGACCTTTTGAAATAGCTCTTAAAAAGATCGCACTACTATGTACAGTAAAAATACCTTCCTATTATGTTAGTACATGTATAGTATAGGAACGGACACGTGCCCTAATTTGTGAAACACTTTAAAGTAAGCTTAAAGAGTAAAATGGATAACAGAATGAGAGAAAAAAAATCCGCTATTTGTCAGTTAGCCCTGCTGTTTGCGTGTCGCTGCCATGAGGTTTTCCTACAGTTCAGGTCGTGACGAGCTCGACCGCGGTTACTCACGGCGCAATAGAACCGCGTGGGGATGCCCGCCGTGATCGTGGGGTCGTCAAAGGCGAAAATGATGCGGTCAGCTGAAGCGCGGAGCTGCAACACGACAGAATTGTTGATGTTGTTAGGACAGGTGTTGAGTGAGCATGCAATGTTCAGACCTGGAGTGAGATTGAATGAGGTGCACACCAAACTGCGTACCATGTCAATGGAGGATCCTCGACACAAAGGAAGGGCTTGGAAAGTGAAAAAAAAAATTCTCGATTTGCTGCTTTGTGATAAAAATTATTATTTCTCCTACTATCAACTTTAGGGCCAATCCGCACAGCCTCTTTCGAGCATTGACCATTGACCATTACCACTGTACGGTGGCACCTATTCATTAAGCACTTTTAAGACATCTTCACTTGGACAAAAAAACTATTTCATGTACATCGATTCTTCCACTCTTGCTATAAATCAAAAATTGGAATAAAGTAACAAGTAAAATACACAAATGTAAGAAAAGTTGTTTTGTGTAACTGAATCTCACCATATATCTGGCTATAACCACAAATTTACAATATAACATAATTAAGCACGTGGTTACAGACCTTGTTTCCTTCAATGCGGGTGAGGCAGGTGAGCGTGCCCTCCAGCGGCATACCTGCGGCAATAACAGCTACCATTATAACCCACAACTCTGCCATGTAAATGAGACTCATTAATACATTGTTCATAAACACTGCCACTAGACAGGCCTCAAACCGTCAATATAGAAAATGATATTTTCGTGGGGGTTGTCTATGACATCTTATTGGAAGTTTTGTACGGCGAAATATAGAATACTTAGATTGTGACCATATTTTGAAGACTAAAAATATGAACACAATCTTATGAATATTATGACACCGAACCATTATATTCAAACAAGATCAAGCGCTACTTGGGATGATGGTATCATTCTGGTCTCACAACCCTGGGGCCGTGGGTTCGAGTCCCGCCAGGGCCACTTGATATATCGTCAAATGGAAACTATGTCTTCAGCTATGTCAATACAGTGGTAGGAGATTGCTTGCCATAACAGTTTTAGTAGAATTGAAAAAATATTTGGGTTATTGACTCACTGAGATGTCAAGAATTTTGCACCTGGTTGCAATTTGTGTCAATAAGTGTTGGAACCATTAACTCGTTTTACAAACAAAAAGTCACCTGGAGTCGTAATATGCAACAACTTATGACCTTTGCAACTCCGTATGCAAGATGTAACCAGCAGTGTTTTGGTGTGTGTTTTTGCACATTACTAACACCCAAACGCATGTATATGCCTGGATGTTGTGTATTGCTTCTTAAGGTTATTTATATCAACAGTTGTTAAAAAACATGGCATGTTAAATCTATTTTCTAATGGTAGTATAAATCAATGGACTTTCTAAACAGGTGTACATATAATATGATAATGATAAGAAAAATACACAACATCCGTCAAATACATATTTATGATTGCTATAGTTATTTTCATAAATAGACACAAAAAATGCGGAGTACATTTTGCTTTTGTATTGCAATCTCGTGAATCTAAAATGAGTCTAATAAGACCCACTAAATTTGTATGGTCTAGATCCTTAACCCCACGCCCAAACCCCATCCACCCGGGTGAGCTGTGTATAAAATTATCGTTATTACATATATATAGTATATATGTTCAAACAGTACATATTTGACAACACAATTTAAGCTGTTATGTGTACACACGTACTGTAGTTTACGGTGCCAGTGTAGCACGTGCTGAGATACAGCGTGCTGTCGGTTGACGTGGCGTTAGAGCTGGGGTCCCCGGCACACGACGGCGGGCCCGACGCGACCGTCACCTAGAGCACGCGGGAGCAATGGATTTCAGGTAACCGATAGTATAAGGATAATGGTGTGTTATAGTGTTGAGATCATCCTATCTCTGCACTTGTGTGTGTGTGTTTTTTTTTGTCTGCAGGCGTTCGCTAGCGCTCACTTGTGCGGACTAAAGATACCACTCGTGCAGAGATAGGATGATCGCAGCACTATAATATACCATAATCATTTTTTCCCACCACTTTAACAGAATTAAATTATATGTTATCAATGCATATGCGCACTTCCTATTTTCAGATTCAAAATTGGTCTGTAACTATGAACACGTCAATCGAATGGTGACATGTGAATTATATGAAAATAGAAATTGAGAGATGTTAATGCTGATGAAACAGTATGCGAGTAATAGGCCTAAGAAGTCTACATGAAAATTAACGCGAATCATTGGAGATGGACGCGATGTGATAGGTTCTGATATATAATTATGTTGCGGTCCACCTAAACCTCCAGTTTGCTATTAGAAATGGCAGTTGATGCGAGTCAAAAAAGACATATGGCACATTGGAAGCATGCATACATGTACCTTAAATTTCAGTAGCAATTTAAAATGTCACGGATATTGACGATGCATTGCATTCATGAAAGGAAAGCCTTGGAAACGTAATCTAGTAGACTTGTGCTAGTGCATACAAGCTACTTGCTGGTGATTGACGAGGATTATTCTCTCTCTTATTTCCTCCTGGCGTTATTGTTGAGCTGCAGCAAAATTAAGTGCAACGGCTGCCATTGTTGCAAATATTCGTTGCTTAATCTTGAATACATGTTTCAGTCTAATCCTTCAGAGACACAAACAACAATGAAACCCACCAACATTTGCAACCTTTTCGTCTGCAATTTAGGTCTGTTACCTTTCAGATGGACTGGATTAAAAGGCAAGCTTTTGGAACTAGCACAACATAAAACGGGAAGATCTTTATAAAGATTCTCAGCACACCCACTGTTAGCAGAGAGACCTAACGATCAACAAGTTAGTTCTCCAGACGAAGCAGAAAACCAAAACGTTGATACAGATCAACAACTCAATAATCCAAAATGGGAGTCCACAGGCCACAACTGTAACGGTAGTGGCGGCACTTACGGTTTCATCTGTCACCATACATCTTCCCAATGCACCAGACAGCCCCGAAAAGCATGACGATGATGTGGTTTGGAGAACACAAACCGAAATATGACAAATCGGTCCAGAACCCACCAAAAACGTCCCATTCCCTGCCGAACCAGCCAAATCACTCCGCATTGAGGCCAGATCACGCACAATCCACCCCGAAATGACAAATCGGGCTTCTTTTGGAAGATCTGGAGCTACGATCGGCCATGTGAACTGGGCGCTTAAGTGTGCGCTCCAAAGTATGTGTCGTGTATAGTGTTGCTGAGCTATGTGTCATTGCTGCTGTCAGCAGGGCGTCCTTACCTGGTACATGGTGTTCGGGAAACCGCAACTACCGGGATTAATGTCCAGGCTCAAGATATCGCGGGGCTGAGTCGCTGAAAAATAGCAACATGAGAGCATAATTATTTTGATTTTCCCACCCAGTAACTAATTTTGAGGATATACATATAGAAATGTGTCAATGCTTAAAAAGGTGCGGGGTGGGGATATAGCAGGTTAACATGTGTGGGACGTAATGGTGCTAACTCTCGAAGGCGCTAATAATTGTGTAGTGTGTATACTGACCCCTTATATACCTCGAGGTCCTGTCAGGAAATATGCAATGAGTTTAAATACCTAAAACACGTCGTGTTTGTAGAGTGTAATATTATATGTATTACCCCGGTTCTGTTTGACCACACAAATATATATTTCAAACTATCAAACCAAAACATCCAAAGCAGCGACACCTTCTCCCCTGTGCCAATGACTATATATTCAACAGATTATCAGATTGCCTAGGAACCCGATACAGGAACCCCATATGGAAATCCATATCGGGTCCAGACCCGATATGGCTTTTGGCTCATGTATCCTTGCTGACAAATAGCTCAATGCTTGATTCTTGACGGTGTAGGACAAAATTAAAAATTTTAAACAGCATTGTCCGTATTATAGACACCACTTAAACAGTTTTACAACAGCAATAATTCTTTTAGACACAATGGGTGATAAATAAAGAATGCAGTTCCCTCCCCATATGGCTGTTGTCTATCGGACTCATCTACAATAAGCATCAGGCTCGCCTAACGTTTACAGTAGAGTCAGATTCGCCCGATACACAACTTCATGGGAGGGAGCCACGTTCTGTCTATACCTCTTGCAAATACTCTGTAGGCTTCATCATACGGAGCTGTATCGCAAGAGTTGGCATCATCGACGTTCGTTCCTGAGAACAGATTATGCAGAAGGAGTACCACAAATGAATCTTTTGTTTCTGTGTATTATTGCATGACAGGTATATTTATTCCTCTTACAGTTTTACTACCACTATATTAAGTTTTTCTTACTTCCTGAAATATCTTAAAAGGGTAGATACAGATAAACAAATGTTGAAAAGTTCAACCATCATCATCTATACTTAGTATCTCTATATTTCAGGAGTATTTAAGCATTTGCTCAAGATTAAGTTTAAGCATACGATTCAAATTATATTTTGTTTTTGTTTTTATGTTCTAAATATTGAATCATTATGCATCACGAGAGGGGGAAGAGGGTATGATTTTCAAACACAGTATCACAGTCATACCCATCACCATATGGTCTCGTGCTACCATATGGTAATGTATATATGGCAGAGTGTTTGTAACTCATAGTAGTGTACATACCCCGTCCCCTCTCGTGTTGCTGAGGCCATTGCATAATAACACTGCAATTCCTATTTTGCGATCCTCAATCTCAAATCCTGGATAGGATATTGACCTTAATATAACTGCCCAAGACATATACTGACCTATTCTGACATTGCGTTCAAGTAAAACGTTTTTATCAGGCGAAGGAGTGAGTTCAAAACAATAATCCTCATCGGCTACAAATTCTTTGGACCCCACGGCATAAACGCGCTCGCTGGTCCCAGCGGTCGCCTCACAATTCAGATCTAAAAATACAGAAAAGGAGCCACTTCAGCAGAATTGAAATATGTCATGATGATCATGATATTGGTCATAATGTATTGATGAAGGGAAACGATGTCAACCTCCATGAATGGTTTATGATAAAACGTGTAACCTGTGTATATATTATGGTATACCTAGTTCATTCGCAGTTCCTAGTTCATTCGTGATCCTCGCGTCCGATATGGTCAATAGTGTCTCCTCTGTCCCGTAAACCCACCGGGAGACAAACAAGGCCGGGTTCAGCGATTCAAAATCACACTGGCCCCATGCTGTGGGTATGTATTGATGGAAAATATTGTAAACTTGTTAAACATGTAATATATTATAAACTTGGATTAAACACATGAATTCATATTTTTGCTTGGTAAGTTTAAAAAAAGACAAAGTACTGTGGCTGCCCAAACGTTTGGTTGGGTATCATGAAACAGTTTGCAAGTCCATCGGTTTGCGCTTACACAGCTCTGTCCACCAACGCAGATGGTAGCCTACTCAAATCCACTAAACAGAAGTCATATCCATGGGGTAATAGAAGCGCTTTTAATCATCAGCATGCATGTTTCTAATACCAACATTACGAAGTGGTCATTGTTATGTTATCGAATAATTAGATCTCACCTTCGTCTATGATGCACGTGCAAATCTAAAAGATAAAAGAAGAGCATAGTTATTGAGAAGCTCTAGCATTTTAACATATTGATCTCAAACGTCTTTTTAAATCAAGTATTTAGATAAAGCCTGAGGCACAACCGGCAGTACTGCTTCTCTACTGCCACAAACGCAATGAGTCTGTGCGTGTCCAATGCTTGAAAGTGCAGCGAACGCATGTTTTTAGGCAACATGATTACAGTAGAGGAAATTTGTCTGGACTTGTTGATGTGTCAAACTTACTCTACGGCCAGTTAAGCAGTGGCCTATCCATACTTAGGCGGTCATTATGCTAGTACATGCTGTTGGCAAGCAGACATGTAAAATTGTTATGTCAAGATGCCCCCACATCTGATTGTGCCCTAGGCGCTACAGACCAGCAAAATGTAAACTCTAACTTTAACAACATCAGATATCGTGTACTTACCAGCACAAGGAAAATCACCCGGCTTGTCCCCATGTTAACGCTGAAAGACGAAATGCATTTAGTATAAACATGACCTCACAATATATGTATTTCAGTGTCAGATACGATAAAACAGTGACTGAGAGCTTTTGAATAATATGGCAGTCATACATCACACATAGAAAAAGTGTTTCAGTATCTAATAGGATAGTTTAATAACAACAATTATTGCTAGCCTTCTAAATTGTGTAGTGTTGGGGATTCAATATTCACCTAAAACTAAACCGATACACAAAACACCGGTCAGAGAACACACACTAAATATTCCATAAATATTAATTGTATCAATCTAACAACCAAGCAATGGCTGTTTTCTACTATGCGACAACCCTATATCAACTAACATAATTCATTGCACACTCACATATGATTGGTTTCTTGCATACAATGCACTCTATTGAGACATCAATTTATATATGCCAGTATTTGATTGATATTTCGCACACATTACGGGAATGGAGTCAACCACCGTGTTGCGGTATCTGCAACTCCATCACGTTTCGTTTTTGCCGTCGTAACAAGTTTTCTTTCAATAGCAGGGCGTGATGCTTTATAATGTGGCATATGCGGTGCATATTGAACTATACTGGTTAAGCATTTATGACGCCCGTAAATAAGTCAACATATTACTCTAGTGAATAACATGCAGTTCAAACAAGTTTGATACAAAAGATGTTAATGTTACTTCCCGTCCTAGGTAACATTGACGCTTGTTAATGCAATCATTATTATCATTACACAGATATATTCTGATCTATGTGGGAAAAGCCAGTGTTTAAATCATAACTGTCCTCTTTATATGCTTCTTTGGTGCAATAATATTTAAGTTCATTGCACCAACTTTGCTTTGAAAGTGAACTATAATACTAACTTATGTTATCGTGTAGTGTATGTGTACCTGTCACATTGTATACAAATTCGTTTATTCACATATCAAGTAGCCTTGAAGAGCATGGCAGATAACAACTGTCAAGTATTTTTCGCCAAAATATGTCTAGACGCAATGCTTATGTAGAATATGCCCACCGTCTATTTGAAAGAAACCATTAGGAAAAATCGAGAAAACTGATGTATTCACACTTTTCATTGGAAATACATGTAGTAATCTGACACAAGTGATTAACTAAAACAAAAGTGACAAATCCGCGTTCAAATTGTTATCACTTGTAACTCCACGTCTGGTGTTGATGGTCCAGTGTATTAATATTCCTGGCCTTGTACATTGGATAATAATTTTATTAAATGCCGAATTGCATGTAACTTTTTCAATGCATTCACCAAACCGCCTATACTAGTAGTTAAAGTCTTTCGAGTAACATACATAATATGGGAAATTTTAACTTGTTCATTCTAGTAGCATAATGGTAAAGCGTACACCACTTCACGGATCTTGGCATTCACGGCATCAGTGGCAGCTTAATTTGCCATGGTTTGATTTCTTGCAGATGTTGAATATTATTCTGTCTTCAAATATATAAATTGAGTGTGAACGTATCAGCCACGTTTGTAGTCAGGTCTTCCAGCTGATGCTGCACATGAACAGGATGAGAGATATGCTTATTTTTTTTATTGAAACCCAGTAAATAAAACCAGCCATTTGTCATGAAACTTGTTTGAGTACTGGCTTCATTGTATGTCAATTTGATATAACAACAAATACATATAGAAAATGCGGAAGTGTGATGTTGATGGTTACAAGTTAAATCGCTGTATTTATCTTATTATCATGATGTGTCATAAGGCTTAACAATATTTTTGATGAAAATCTTTTGTCGACTTTTGCTAATTATCCACACAGCCGAAAAAGAAAACTATACACTATTCATAATGAGACCTAGTGCTGTTTGCCAAATATACAGAATATTTAATACTTTGTTTTATATATAGAGACTATTTACATGGCCGTAAGTTAAATGATGTTACGAAAACATTACAAAGTTACAAGTTATTATTGCGATTATGAGAGGTAGCGGAAAGTGAATTACAAATTATTTAGCATCATCTCATACCAAGTACACTGTTATAATGTAGTATGATGCAATATAATATTCTTAGAATAAATCTATTCAAACTCAACCGACCCTGTAATTACGTTCGATGAAGGCCAAACCCTAAATCTAACCCTTACAAACAAGTTTAAATTCTTTCAGTTGTTGTGAGAACTCAATGCTAATAAAAAAGATTGCTCACTCACCTGAAAGATGCTCATCCGGGGACATTAATAATATAATGATATAATTATAGTGCGTGATCAGAAAGTGTCGTCCATTGCGGCTCCTCCCGGGTAGATGACGTCATAGGGTAATCACCCGGAAACGTCACGCGGTCACAGAGCTTCAGCAAAATGCAGCTGTTTTAACATGCCACAAGAAACCAACCCCCCCCCCCACCCCACCCCACACACGCACCCCAACCACCAAATGACAACATCAACAGCAAAGGACAAAAATGTGAGTTTAAGATTTTTAATGGTAAATCGCAGTGAGAGGCTCTAAGCCATACACAGATATGGGGATATAATGGGAGCGCCGACTCTGAATGAAAATTAACGAACAGTTGAACTATGTATGGGTTTAACTGATTCTAAGGTAAACATTTGTTTCTGATATAACTACAAAAGTGCACTAATACAAAAACTAGTATAGACTGTTCACTCATTTGTTGAAGTTTGACATCCGCAATTTCTCATCAGGCTGTGCACCCATAAAGGCTTCTCCGAAAGTGAATAATGCCACGAAACAAGTTAAAACGCGTGTAAAATAATGTTCAAGGCTTTATTACAAAAGGTTACGTCGTCATAGATGTTATTAAAACAGAGGCGGTCGGCCGAGGAGGGGAAAATCAACGAAATGGCTTCGCATCACAAGGTCCTTTCAAGGGACGACGGTGATTAAGTGTTTATTCATCATAGAGTATATAGCTATTGGTGTTTTCTGACTTGGCCCTCTTGAACAAACGGCACTGGTGGGTAGTGACTTGTTTAGTTGAGCTAAAAATATTTTACGCGCTATCGGCAGAATGCTCAATTTGGATTGATTAGAGCGGTGGAAAAACAGACGGAAAGAGAAATAGTCCCACTGTCTAGTTTAGCATGATCAATAAAAGGTGCTTGACTTTTATTAAAACAACAACTGCCAACGATTCACGCCCCTGCCATTTCACGGCATGTATTGGACATATAGGGTTTTTTCTTTTGCAATATTTCCCCCACCCTCACCCAATAACTAACCTGCAATCACGAAAGACCTACGCAATTACACTTATACACATATACAAGAGCGTATACTGCTCACCATAACTGCTGTTACTATCATTTGCAGATCTAGGGGAGGGGAGGGGGACTAGGGGCGCA
Source organism: Streblospio benedicti (assembly GCA_019095985.1). Taxonomy (NCBI): domain Eukaryota; kingdom Metazoa; phylum Annelida; class Polychaeta; order Spionida; family Spionidae; genus Streblospio; species Streblospio benedicti. The sequence goes on from CM032664.1 coordinate 5,600,742, forward strand.
GGAGGCGCGCTCTCCCCATTTCCACAAAAAAATAATTCATTTTCACAGGGAATTTAGCATGTTTGCTATTGATTGCGCATTCGATACCCATGAGATTTGTGAAGTGCCCCCCCCCCCCCGCCGCCGCCACCCCGGCCTTTTTCTGGGAACCTAGGTAACCTAGGTGAGGTCTTTCAGTGGTTATGTGCTAACACACTATCGAGGTTGGAGCACTGAATTGAAAGGGGTGGGGGATCTTGTGACATAGTAGACTTCCCAATGACGTTGTTTAGAATGGATGCATGGTACAACGGCCTGTGATTTACAATAATATTGATGCTGTAGATGAATCCCCGTCTCTTGATTTGAACTGGGAAGAATTAAATATCCATCGACCAACCAGCCAACTAATTATCTACGCGAGTTTCACTGATCTTATCAGACATTTTCTATATTATCAAAATCAAATTGTCGTCTACCGGAGAAACATTCTCTTAATTGTGGCATGAGACTATCAACTGAACTTAGCTAAAAGCTGATGTACAGATAGCAATCTTCATGTATCTCCTCACATCGATGTATAACGCCGGTGTACATTGTGTCTCACTGGGCATGATTATCCTGTATCTATTGGCATTTGTCCCATTTATATACAAGATTTGTGAAATATGGTATGCAGCATGTGGTCGCATTTTCTTTTGTTCTCTGTTCTACTTTTGCTGCTTTATCGCGGTCTAAATAAAAATAAAATCACATTTATGTTGGTCCAAATTTATTTACTCAACATGTTTCGACACCACCAGCTAGCAGTGTCATTTTCAAATTAAATTAAAATTTTCAAATATCAGTTCCAAAAACAGAATATTACAAAACCAAACATCAATGCCAATCAAATTTTAAACTATCTCTACACCAAAATATCATATTATACCAATAGACGCCCACCATTCCTTGCTCTGAGAGACACATCTTCATTACACATACACCATTTTCTACTCCAATCAATCATCTCTGCTTCCATTCCACACCCTATCCTTCACCTATCATCTGTTATAAATTCTCTATACAACGTACTCACATTTACACTATTGTGTATAACCATTTGTTATATTTCTTTAAATTATTATTATTTTTTTCATTACACCATTGAATGTATGTCCTGCAGTTCATTACTATCAATACTCTCATATTTCATCATACAAGTCATATAAGTCTGAGAATGTGATCCTTCTGATTCCTGGTTGGATGTGGTCCATCTTGCTGTTCATTACAGTGTCTGCCTGTATCCTCATGATTTCCACTCCTTCTCTAACTTGTCTTTGGACGGGTTTCTTGTATGACTTGACAATGTTGATTTTGTTATCAGTTTCCGTGCTATTGTGGTGTTCTATCGAGTGTTTGGCAAATGGATTATTTTTATGACTATTGGAATTTTTTTTATAGCTTCTAGATGCTCTTTGCCACTTGTAAACATATTTCTCCCAGTTTCCCCAATGTAAACCGCCGACTTCCGATTTAGTGTACACATTTTGCATGTCCCTATATACACAACTCCTTCCACATTACAAACTCCTCTGCTTTCTATGCTGTGCATCAAACAGTCTACTCTGCCACAGTTTGTTTCTTCCGTCATTCCAGGTAAGATTGCTCTAAGTTTCTTCCCTGCTTCCTCAACCACTTTTACTTTTATCTCATCTTTCCCTAATTCTTTTGCAACCTCCCTTATCCTTTTTGCTAACTCTCCATTTGGTGTCGGTAGTATAAATACCAGTCTTGTTCCTCATTTTCTTTCTTCTTCTTTCATCTTCTTCATACCTAAAACAGGCCTAAACAATGGTCTTTCTCACATCTCATCTCTTTCCAATTGTTTTTATACGCTCGTACTCCTTCTTCTATAACGCTTTTTCTGATCTTTTCCCCATACTCACTCACTTTCGTTCTTCCACTAAACTCATTTACGTTTAATGTTGCTTTCTTCTCTTCTACTCTTCTTGAGGTGTATCTTAATATTCTTACCACTTCTTGTACCAGACTGGCTTTCCTCATTCTGTATATCATGGCTGAGTTCGCCATCAGTATAGTATGTAGTTTCTATTTTAACTGCTAGGTCCAGTATAGGCATGTACCCATTACTAGAGCAAGGAATGGTGGGCGTCTATTGGTATAATATGATATTTTGGTATAGAGATGGTTTAAAATTTGATTGGCATTGCTATTTGGTATTGTAATATTCTATGTTTTTGGAACTGATATTTGAAATTTTTATTTTAATTTGAAAAGGACACTGGTGGTGTTGAAACATGTATAAATTTGGACCAACATAAATTTGACATCAACTAAAGTTTAAACCATTATTTCATTGGATATTATCAGGAAAACTTACTAAAGCTTTCAACCACTACTGTGGTCTTGTTCACTATGACACCAATATGAATGTTCACTATGAACATACACTATGGCCTAGTTTACTATGACACCAACAGATGGCGTCTCTCATCAGGATCTCCTATCTGATCTTCAGCTGGTGTGCCCCATGGTCCGTTTCAGCAGGTTATCCCAGACGGTGGTGAGGTTGTGCCTGCCGCCATCTTTATTCAGAAAGGGACGAATAGTTTGAATGTGTATGGACTCCCTCACTCCATCCTCAAACCACTTAGACTCAACCCCGAGTATTTTCACCGAGTCAATGTTGATGGTATGGCCTGGTTCGTCGACATGAATATGTCGTGAGACCTCTGATGATGTACTACTAGGTCGCCTGTGTTCCATACAACATCTGTGTGTTCTTTAAACCCACGAACACGTTACGTCAATTGCTCGTTCGTCCGGAAGGACCCGTAGACAAATCGTGGATTGTCAGCCCGATCTACCATATATCGTGCGACGACTGGAATGCATCCTATGTAGGGGAAACCGAATGCTCGTTGAAGGCCAGGTTCCTAGTAGTACATCATCAGAGGTCTCACGACATATTCATGTCGACGAACCAGGCCATACCATCAACATGGACTCGGCAAAAATACTCGGGGTTGAGTCTAAGTGTTTCGAGCGTGGAGTGAGGGAGTCCATACACATTCAAATTGTTCGTCCCTCTCTGAATAAAGATGGCGGCAGGCACAACCTCCCCACCGTCTGGGATAACCTGCTGAAACAGAGCATGGTTTGCACACCAGCTGAAGATCAGACAGGTTATCCTGATGAGTGACGCCATCTGTTGGTGTTATAGTAAACTAGGCCATAGTGTATGTTCACAATGAACATTCATATTGGTGTCATAGTGAAGAAGACCACAGTAGTGGTTGAAAGCTTTAGTAAGTTTTCCTTATAATATCCAGTGAAATAATGGATTAAACGTTAGTTGATGTTATACAACCTGGATAGATGAATCTGCTACATAACTCTAACATAAATCTTATTTTATTTTGATTTAGACCGCGATAAAGCAGCAAAAGTTGAACAGAGAACAAAAGAAAATGTTTAAATGTCTTTAGATAATTGACAAATGCATAATCGTTTATTGTTTTACAGCGATATACGTGTAAATCAATTTCATATCTGAATCACGTATAACTAACATATAGGTGCACGTTTTCTGACGTAGCTTTGACTTATATTACTATGTCATGTATAGCCCCAAGAACGCCTGAAACTGTGAACCCTAATGTTTGAAGTCACGACAGGAATGAGGGGGCTTCAATCAAATATGGGATCTTTGTTAAACTACGGGGAACCGGCGTAAAACCCAAAAAGGAAAAGGGGGAAAGGTTCAAAATAAAACCCGGGGTATTCGGTTTTTTTTTCTTTTCCCAGGGAGGGTATTTATTTTTTTTTCATTCAGCCCAAAATTTTAAACTTCCGCAGGGGGAAAAATCATAAATTTAAAAGGTGTCCCATTTGTTTGAAAAACCCCTTTTTGGGCCAGGGTTAAAAGGGGTTCTGGACGGGGTTTTCCCCTTTTCAAAGTAATTTTAAAAAAGGGTTTTTGGGGTTTTAAAAAAGGGGAAAAAGTGATTTCCCCGGGGGAATTTTTGGGGTTTCCCCTTCCAAAAAAAGGGCCAAATTAGTCTTCAAAGGGTTTTTCAAAAAAATTTTTTAGGCCCCCGTTGAAAAACCAAAATTTAAGTTTTAATTTTTTAATTTTTTAAATTAATGTTTTAAAAAAAATAAACCTTTTTTCCCATTTCCCAGTTTTCCCCTTTTTGCTTTTGGATTTGACTTAGGTAAATTAAAAAAATTTAAAAATAAAAAAGTTTGAAATGAAGCGTCCCAACAACAACTTTTTAAGAAAACTTTATGGTCTGTAAACCCCGTGGAAACCAGAACCAATCCGGGTTTACAAAAAAAATTGGCGGGGGTTGCTGCTCAAGGTAACCTGTTTTAACATGCAAATTTTTGGGATGGTGTGTGAGAGATCTACATTGGGGTGGAAGGGGGGGTTAAATTGATAAGTATGGGAATTTGTGTGTAACCAGCAAAAAGTTGCCTATTGATTGTTTTTAACAGTTAAAAAAGTACAATAGAACCCTTCCAAAAATTTTAATTACCACCCTATAAAAAGACCCCTGTTCAGGTCCCAAAGCTATAAAGCTCCAAAAAGGGCCTCTTATAGAGAAACCACCTCTGGAAGGTTTTAACCGTCCGCTTTAAGGTTGATTTCGGGGTTAATTTTTGCAACCCCAACGGTAACCATTAAAAGAGGCTTTTGAAAAAAAGTTATGAACCGTCTGAAAATGCCCTGAGTATGATTTTATTTTTAATTTATCAAACGGGTAGACCCTTTTTTGAAAGCTTAGGGCCAAACGGTCAACGAACCGGGCAAAAGGGGTTAAAAATTATTTAAACTGCCAAACGGTCCCCAAGGGGTACAATGATATATTATAATGGGCTAAACCAATATGGTTTTTATTCTTCTTTTATTCGGGCTTGTCCCAAAACAAGCGGTAATCCAAATAATGGACGGGGCCTTTTTTCCCTTAGATTTAGCTTTGGGGGCAACCCAAAATTTTTAAGGAAGCAAAACTCCTTGAGCCCCGTAAAGGGTTTCCGTTGGCATTTATTGACACGTTCTCTAATTTAATTTTGAAAACCACAAACCCAATTTTTCTATTTTTTATATTCACAACACCCTGTCTGACATGGGAAAAATGTAA
>CM032664.1:5616277-5631108 GCA_019095985.1 Streblospio benedicti
GGTTGTGTAGATATAAACCCGTTGTCTTTAAAATCGCTATTCTTTGTATTTTTTTAAACGGTGACTCGATGACGGTATAACGCGATTGAATATATTTGCCATATTTATTAACCGTGTTTTGGTCCGAAAAAAAAACCGAGATACGTCATTTTTATTGCGATATATTCAGATCGCAGACGTTATGCCCTTGCACACTGTATATTAAGCTATACCCCTGTTATTAAAGAATTTCTTTCTTTGTGTTACAATATAATGAAATGACACAATTCTTAATTTAACGAATTGTCCTCAATTCTTAATTTAATGAATTACTCAATGAACTATTGATGATTCTTAATTTATAGACTTGACCGCAATTCTTAATTTAATGAATAAGTCGAACGACTACTAGTAAAATTTTGAAGACAGTGGCGATCAGCCGCTGTCAATAATACATGTGCGTTGTGTTCTTTAAATCTACATCGGTTTAAATATCAACTTTTTTTATACGGTGGGGGTAATACCGTAATAACCCGCTTTCGATAATACGTGTGCGTTGTGTTCTTTAAATCTAAATCGGTTTAAATATCAACTTTTTTATATGGTGCGGTAATATCCTCGTTTCCGACATTTTACTAAGGTGTGTTCGTTAAATAATCGTGGTAGGGAGGGGCTCTCGTGAGAAGCCGCGAGCTTTTGTAACTAAGTCTTATGGTGAGAGGGGTCTTGCACACGGTTTATTAAGCTGTTGCACAGTTATTTAAGATTTTTTTTTTTCAAACGAATTAGTCACAAGAATTAGCAAATAACTAAGATAAGTTTCTCGATATTTGGAAGACAGTCGTAATTGCGCTGCTGTCTATAATACGCGTTATTGTATCACGTTCAGAATTTAAGTCTGATACGCCCTATAAACTACGAGACGTTTTTTTTTTTTTAATCAGCATATTTTATTAGTCGGGTAAAAACAAATCGCTTGATGAAATTATAGGTTAATTCTCGATGGTTGTACCTACCTTAGAATTGATTGTTAAAAAGTATTTGAGGTGGGGAAGTTACGGCTCCCGCGCTATAACCCGTATCGATATTTAAACGGTGATTTACCGTCCCAACCCCCGAGGCTTTGAAGAAAAGGCACTGGGTCTCTCTCTCAGACCGGGTTAAAGGGGAACGTTATGATATAGTTTTTTAAACGACATTTTTACCCTAGCCGCGTTCGACCCCTGCGAGGGAAGTCGTTTTTATTAACCGATTTTAAATTACAAAACTTACGGCGTTATTTCGAAAAAATAAGATCGTGTTTAAACGTCGTATAACGGTACGGTGTTGCGATATAAAGACGAAATTCTGTAAAACGAGAATGTATAGATTAAAAAATCGCTTGATGTAATGATAAGCTCGAACGAGGCGGTACGCGCGAGTTTCTCTTAGAGAATATTTGCTTCGCTTTCCTTTACGAAAGCGAAAATAAAGAGGTTGTCGGCTGCGTGTCTCTCTCTCAATTTTTTTGTGATGTTCCGGGCGGCGCGTGTCGCTGGAATGAGTAAAAGTGGTCTATTAGCTTAAGCGACTGGCAGCTGCGTGAGTCAAGTGAGAGAGATTCTGGAAACGTAGATTTTTTCGTTAAGTTTGCGCTTTTTATAGAGATTCTGGAAACGTAGATTTTTTTTTTGTTAAGTTCGCGCTTTGTATAGAAATTCTAATAAATATAAAGGCGCGTTTTCTCATTCTTTTCTTTCTAATAACGATGTCTCCCTAGGTGTTTGAATGAAAGGTGGAAACAGTAGACCAATACGAGGAAGTGTGCCCGTAGCCACATTTCACTCAAAAATATTGAATGAAATTCTAACAACAACTGCATCATGTTGAAATTGGATGGTAATTATTTTGTCATCCGCAAATCTATATAAATATTGAACATAAATCGACACTTATTTTACAAATACACGTATCACCGCTTCACTTTAGCCTTAATATATATCTACTTTCAAACCGTTTTTTACTTTCTCGCTTTTACAATCAACTGATATGAAAGCTATTCGAGAAATTTGTTGTGATTGTAACCCGATCTGTAAATGAAAATACTTTTTTTTCATAACGACCGCGCAAGATTTAATTTTAGAAGGACTTGCGTTGTTATTTTGAAAATAAAATGCGAATGCTTATAGTTTAAAATCAATTAATAAGAAGCGACTATTTCTTCCTTGAACTGCGATATAGTGCAATATTGTTCTAGCTTCTCTCGTTTCGTAGGGATTATCGGGCTATTCGTACGGGACACCACCCGCTCGGGCGTGTGATTAATGGCTTCTTACGCGTGTCGCACGCGCTAGCGACTCACAGGCGTGATTTATGGCTTTTTACGTATAGCTCCAGCCGTCGGTGAGCGGTCGGCGCGTGATTAATGGCTTTTTACGCGTGTCGCGCGCTAGCGACTCGACAGGTGTGATTTATGGCTTTTTACGTATAACTCCGGGGCTCATCAGCTGGCGGGTCGACGCGTGTCGCGTGATTAATGGCTTTTTACGTATAGGTCCAGGCGTCGGTGAGCGGACGGGTGGTGGTCTGCTTCTCGCGATAGCACCGCCGCGTGTCGGGCTACCGATCCGGCGCCCGACGACACCGGGCTGACGTGAGCGATGCGACGGTCCCGGCTTTACCGACGGTACCGCCGGGCGGCGATCCCGGGCTTTATCGAGCACGGTACCGCCGGGCGTGCGCCCGACGATCCCGGGGTTTATCGAGCACGGTACCGCCGGGGCCCCCGCGATCCCCCGCGGGGCGACACGACGCCTTCCCCACCGGGTTTACACCACGCCCGCTTCGGGCGACACGACGCCTTCCCACCGCCTTTACACCCCGCCGCCGATTTACGCGACGATCCCGGCCGCCTTCCCCGCCGTTTTACGAGACGCGATCCCCTTATGATCCGTCGACGCCTTCCCCGCTCTTACGGGCGATCCCGACCGCTTTCACGCAGCGATACCCCGGGCGACGCCACCGTCTTACGCCTTTACGCCTTACGACCCCCAGTCGATACCTTCCCACTGTCTTACAAGGCGACCCCCGCCGCGCCTTTACAGTCCCCTGCCTTACGAGGCGATCCCCGCCGCCGCCTTTTACGCCCCCCCCGTTTTACGCTCGAGCCCCGCGACGCCTTCCCCCTTTACGAGGCGATCCCCCTGGCCGCCTGCCCTGCCTTCTTACGATCCCCGTCTTACGATCCCCCGCCTTCCCCGCGATCCCCGCCGCCGAGACCCCGCCTTCCTAGCCGCCTAGCCTCCGCCGACCCCGCCCCGCCGCCGCCGTCCGCCGCCACGCCACCGCCGGCGCCATGAATTTCTTTTGGAATGTTAATGAGTTAATCCTATAGCCCCTTAATCGTTTATGCAAGTGGGCAAAAGGGAAAGTATAATGTACACATATATTGAAGTCCAGGCCGAGGCTTCCCTGTAGATTCGGATAAAGAATCCTCCATTGTCAATATGTACACACTTCTCACCTCTGTTCACCATTGATAATAACGTCCGTCATCAATGAGGTAAATAGAACATCCAATGTTTAAAGATCACATGAGCTTCGGTGTGACCGTCGCTGGATGACCGCACTATGGAATACACCTACGCAAACTGCAAAGCAACACTGACATGCCTAGTAAATATTGCTCTCAAATCAAAATCTAATTTGTTAAATCAAATTTGAAATTTTAGCCGATGAAGTAGACCTGCGCCAACATTTGCAAGATTCTGGCTAGAGTCTATCAAATTACACTAGTTCTCAGTTATAATGGTATTTGAAAATCACAGGTATTGGAACAACACGTGAGCTTTTTTACAGGATGTGGATCGTGGTGTTATGTATGGCATTGACGGGTAAGTCAGTCATTGTGCGTGCAATACTTGCTATTTTGTATAATATTATTTACTTTAATTTTAACTTGTCACAGCAGTACCTTGGGGTCCTATTTATAAGACAGAATACGCTTTGTGTTGTGCTCAATAGTAAGCAGGCCACCAATTCGACGTGCATTAAAGTATATATATATAGTTTGTGAAATGTATGTGAAGGAATATATTTTAAATTAATAAAAGTCTTCAATAGCCCCTTATGTCAATCACAAACATCGAGTGTTGGGGACACTACTGTGAGATAATTGGTGACAGGTTTTATGAGAATGGTGTGTAGTGGCTCGCTCTTTGCCGTCATACACCAGATCTCATCTAGAGACTTGCTCAAAATTGTTGAATCAACCTGCGTTATTTTAGAAACCTGCGTTAGTTTGCGCTAGTATACGCCATCACACGGTCAAATGATTCAAAGCTTTACCCTCTCCCCTTTACGCGTGCGACACTCATGGCTATTGACGGCTGCTGTGTGGTGTTTAATGTGGTGGCCACTCAGTGTCGATTTAAGATTGACGAAAAGTTTAGCCATTTTAACATTTTCGTTTGGTGCCACCTGGTACTACTACGAGCCAGTTGTAGGTACGTCTGAGCCACTAGACGTCACTAGGCACCTGATTGGCGATACTAGACGGCAGATTAGATTGCATTAGCGCACACTGGCATCAACTGTCGCCGCCACCCTAGTGGACTCCTACCGCAAGTCAAACTTTCTTCACTGTCCCCACACTGTCTTAACGAACTATGTTCCCTGCACTTCACTGACCATCACGGTCTCTGAGTCTTAGCAGTAGAGAGGCAGTTGAGAAGCAGTACTGCCGGTTGTGTTCTAGACTTACCAAATAACACAGCCACTTCATTTCCATTCTAGTGAAGGTCATATCATTTTCCAGTCGTGCTCGCCGTAACCTCATACTCCGCGCCCCCTGCGTCGTTCGAGCTGGCGTACGGCGTGAACAGCACGGGCGGCGTGACGGCCGGCTCCGTGGAACAGCTGCATGCCGTCCTCAGGTGGGCCGCATGGGGGGGGGGGTCGTGTCTTTCACAGTGCCACTCTTATTGTGATTTTTTATATGTATCCACCAATAGTTCTCAAAACACCACGTTTAAAAAGGACATTCAGTTAGGGTGGTGGGAGTCGATATATTCACCAGCCTAGTTAAATGCTTGGTCACCTTCTGAAAGCATTTGTTGTGTACATGTTTATAGATTCTAACACCATGCTCTATCTGTGCTATCTACTATATACTCTATCTATGGCTCCACAAAGTTGCACTTCCGTATAGGTGTATGAATTACGAATCCTTCAATATTTGGGCATTCATTTGTTTCATTTTTTTTTGTTTGTTTAACAGCGATGGGGCATACTTAAACATTTACGTGCCAGAACACAGTATTCTCATACAAGCGGACATTCTGGCGCCGCTTTCATCTCAACTGGTCTGTGGCAAGTCACGACCATTACCAACACATTCTGGTGAGAATTCCTCGTATGATGACGTTTTGACGATGCCGACTCTTTCTATATATAACCACAGCTTTAAATATGGCAATGATTTTAGCCTGGAGCACCCTGAATAGTGCAGCTACTTGGACGTTCCGGATGGTGTGTACTGTGGGCACCATGGATTCACTTACTCTCTCTGTTGGAGGAAATAGTACGATGTCATCTAGTCTGGTGGATGTCTCATCATGGTACCATATATTAAACTATGTATTCAGTTGCTAAATAAACAAAAATGTGCATACTATCACTGCCTATAAGTAGTAGTCCTAGACAGATGGGTATGTTCAAGGAGCATTTCTCTTGTGAGACATCGAGTATTAATTTTACCAGCATCAGTAAAGGGCCGAAAGTAAAGCAAACAAGCACCGTATCAATGAGAAACAATATGCTAAAGATCATTCTAAACCAACACATGTGACTTCTAGGTGGTATGTGCTGCCATACAACTCTAGCGGACGTATCCCACTCGAAGCTATGGCTTACACGAACTACAGCTCCTTGGTGCTGGGTGGTCATGAAGTGAGGTGTGAGACTGGGAGCAGCTTCCGTATGGACGGTGAGCTGGTCAAAATAGTACGAAAATGTGTTTTGATGATGATGTAGTTCTCACCTTCTTCAGGGGTCTTGTGCCTAGAGCCAAGCACTAGATAATGAAACACCTTCACCATAGGCTTGGTGAGAGAGGGACCTCTAATGTGACTAATGTCAGTAACATTGTACTTACAAACAAGTCCATTAATTCCAATATGTACTATCTATAATTTCACCATAGTTCACCACATTGGAGCTATTGTTAGTGTGATAATGATATATAAGATTGTTTGGGAGCACCCAGTGTCATGGGTACGGACGTGCCAACGGATAAAGGGGTACCTTTTTGCGCTGTCCAGTATACGTTTGGGTTATAATTTCCTCGTCCATTATATTTTTTGTGACATTAATTTTTCAAAATTTTAATAGTATTGTTTTTTTCTGATTTTTTGTTATTTATTTTATTTTCTTATTTTTGGGTGGGGGTGGGGTCACATGTTTGACATCTTCGTGCAAGTATTGACAGATCATTATATTATTAGGTAATAAAATTATATTTGCTTTAGGTCACATCATCTTTAATTAACATGAAGACGGAGCATTATCAAAAATTATGAGTCGCTTGTGACATTATTTTGCATGGGTACTGCTTCAGAGTTTCAATATATTTTTGGGTGGTGGTGGTAAGAACCTCCCCCCAACCCCAACCCGGATAACGACGAATATTAATGAGAAGTTAAGCAAAATGGACAGGTCAAGAGTGTCTCCAAATTAGTGAGAGCATTGCACTGATTGGTTACTTTTCTATGTTATATAACTTGAATCTGTGAAATCAGGGATTTCGTGAAGTCCCTAAAATTTTCAGGGAATTCGTGAAATCACTGTTTCACTTAGAGATTTCATGAAATCTCTGAAATCCCTAGGGATTTCATGTGATTACTGCATTAACCAGTGTTATATTACACAACATTAGTGGACACATTTTAGGAAGACTGTGAAGCCTTTTTTCAATAAGCTGTTGTTATAACAGTTACAAATATTTTCTCACCTTGCTTTCACAATTTATGGCTATATAATGGGTGTGTAAGTCATGCTAAACCAGTTCATCCTTGCCTATCAGTCAAGATGGCACAACCTTGCTTTAATACAGAATTCAGGAATAAATTATATAAGAAATACTCAAAGTGTCAAAAGCATCTTATCCCCAAAGAGGTGTACTACAAGACCATAGAATACCTGAAAACAGTTACAGAAGTTTCCACTACCAAGTCCCGTCACCAGTACTACATCCTTAATAGATATGAAGTTCTTACATGTGGTGATGTGGAGAAGCTCGCCAAAAAAGGAAAATCACCAGAAGACCGCCCAATATACTATGCCAACATAGAAGACACCTATGACATAATTATTAAGGCCCACATTGCCACTGGTATGATGGCCGTAACAGGATGCTGAAACATCTTAGTCAAAAAATTATGCCAACATCACAACAGAAGCAGTTGAATTATTTAAGTCTTACTGCCTTGTGTGCCAAGAGAAAAGGAAACGTCCCAAGACTACAGGTGTTGTTGTGAGACCTATCCTGTCCCGTGAATTCAACTCTCGTGGTCAAGTAGATCTTATCGACATGCAGTCAGCAGCACCACAAGGCCAGTTCAAGTGAATCATGGTTTACCATAGTCCTTCAAAAGACCTTATATCTAATAGTTTTTATTTCTATTATTACATAAACCACTCGTGTAAACGAGCAAGTACAATTGACGGCCTTTAGCTCTTAGATATAAGGTCTTTTACAGAACCCTAGAATTCCACTGATATTAAATATGCAGCCTCAAACATCCTGCTCTGTTATAGCCTTTAAAACCAGAGTAATCACTAGCAACAGCTGCAGAAGCAGCAGAACATGTATGCATGGGTGATCATGTAAGGGTCAGCCAAGATATTAAGTATGTAATCCTGATGTGTTTCTCAGTTACTTGTACATGTATGTAATAGTCCCCAAAGTTAACTACAGTACACCAATAAAAACAAATAAGAATGTCAGACTTCAACCTCCTTCCTACTATAAGTGCTTGTTGTGTGACAAAGAAAACTTAAAATCATTTGATAAAGTAAAACTATTTGGAAATGTTCATATCCAATCTTTTGCAAGCTATGTCTAATTGCTTCATTATCCATGACCAGATAACAATGGAGTATCAAATCAACGAAATATTACAAAACAGAACTTCATCAAACACTCGCCAATATAAATAAACAGTACCACATGCTAAAACTTACCGTTACTAACTGGGGCTGGCTTATTTGTGAATTAATGAACCAGAACCACATCACAAATAAACAGTACCACGTGCTTAAACGGAAAAATACCCAACTACAGCTGGACTGTTGTTTCTAAAATAGAAGCCATGTGCTTTTAGTAAATGACGTCACTTTCGCAAAACTCTTGGCAAAATTGACGTCATACAGAGGCTTTTTGGAATAGGCCTTAATGTCAGATCATTTAAAGGCCTTGATATAGGCTAGGTTTACCAGTGCAACCTCACAAAGTTTATTATCCTTATGCCTCTGTCTTCTAAAAGAGCTGCTGAAGTTGCCTTTCAACTGTTGGACATCTTCCTTCTCTTTGGTGCCCCAGCCATTCTGCAGAGTGATAACGGATCGGAATTCACAGCTCAAGTCATCACAGAGCTCAGACGTTTCCATTATACCATCAAGTAATAATGTATTGTAATAGAATTTTAAAAATTGTGATGTTTATGTTGCACTGAATGTTTATGATAAGCAATAGTTCCTTACAAAACATTGCATCTTAGACATCTTTAGCACGTTTGACTAAAGAAACATAGACACTGAAATATGAAAACGCCATTCAGGGATTTCATGAAATAACTAGAGTGTCATTTCAGTAATTACATGAAATCCCTAGAGATTTTAGTGAACTCATGAAATCCCTAAGTGAAACAGTGATTTCATGAATTCCCTGAAAATTTTAGGACTTTCACGAAATCCCTGATTTCACAGATTTACTGTAACATATATAGTGGTTTGAAGGTAGTGAGATTGGTGGAATCACAGACTGCATATTTGTGGGGTTGTATGATAAAAATAGAATTACATGGTGAGATAAAACTATTTGATATGTGTATACCTTATTTTGACTGTTTGCCAGGTAGAAAAGTTTGCTGTAAAATCCAGATTTAATAAGACTTGCCCGTGATAAATTCCTGGCCTTCAAAGTGTTCTATCTCTCCGCGTTTTGTTTTAGTCGTGCACGTCATGACCACGGACGTTGTGGGTCACCAGGCCATATCATTGAGTGCAATGGGTGACGGAGGGCGTGGTGGCAAGAAGTTCAATACAGGCAGTGAGCAGGATTTTTTTTTTAATCATTAACTTAAATTACCTTTTGTAATTGGATAAAATAAAGATTGTTTTATTACCTGTCCTGCAAGGGACGTGATCTTCAAATGACATAAAATTTGGTGTTAAATATGGTAGACATGGCCAATATAAATCAAAATCACACACTAGTGGCTAGACAGACTTTCGCGTTCTATTACTATCCATTACAGGCAATTGCCATTTTCCACTTTAGGCATGTTCTACTACATCGCATTCTTCAACCTCACGAACCTGTATAAGTTCACGTGGTACGCAGACACGGCCAACGTCTACCCCAACGCTCAACCCTCGACTCCTGCACGAACCTGCTACGCTGACCAGGCCTGGCTGCAGGTTTGTTTTAGGCGCTGGACAGCTAAGTGCATATATAAGAAATGCATACGACCTACTACATGTATTACTATATTCTCTAAATTCTAGACTATACTTTAAACTTAGAAATTATTACCACACGAATAACTTCACCAAGATAATTAAGTGATGCAAAACAATCACCAGTACTTGTAACTGGCACATAAATCCAAACGTTGTCTTAGTTTTCTTGACTCTGATCTTGTTGCTGTTTATTACGTAGGTGCTGCAAGTGTCGGCTAATGGCAGCGTCTTGGCGGGCAGCGCTGAGGCCGTGAGAGAGGCCGTGAATGGCGGACACCGGGTACGGCGGGGTCGGGGGCTGGCGGGGTTGGAGTATATCGTAGGGGGAAAGTGTGGCAAATAGCAAAAGTACGAGCGTTAATGGCATATTTGGTAATGGGGGCTTTGAGTGCAAGAAAAACGTGATCCTAACATTATAGTAAGATTATTAGGCATGGTCATGAGACAGTAATTCAAATATCTTTGTAGCAGTGTAACACAATTTGAGATAAGCAGTTGCACTTGAAAACGGATTATAACTGCTACGTTGATTTATCTCTCAGTTGCGGCTGGTGCTTGACCAAGGTTCGGGCTCCGTGGCGTTTGAACCAGAGACAATCCTCGTGGATGACAGCGGGATCGTCGTCCAGAAAGTGCGCACTATCAAGGCTCGTGCTTCTGACCCCAGGTGTGGAACTTGGTATCTCTGAGTTAGAGATAATTTCACTTATACATGACACACAACCGAATAAGGGTGTGAATGTTGGAGCTTTTAGCCCTCTACATTTTGGCGGCCAGCGGATTTTGCTCAATTTTTACACCCAAGCACCACATAAGAATGCCTTACCCGTATATAGGTTATTTTAATCACGACAAACAGAATGATGTGCTGAAAATATAAACCATTTACACCTGCCAATTTGCGAGGGACCTAAGTAATCTTGAATACGGCGTGATGAAAACAGTATGTAAGCTATACCTTTCTGTGCAAGTACTTATGTTTATTGTGATTGTGAAGGAAGCTGCAAACGTCATGGGTTCGCACATGTTTAATGATTTTGATATGAGTTGAGACGACGGGGTCCACTTTGAATCTCAGCCCAGGGCCCCAAAAACCCTTAATAGGGCACAGGGATACACATAACACGTCGTAACAATCTGATCATCCCTTTGGCCGGCTGTACAGACCGAGGATCACGACTACGTCTCCAAATACACGTGATTGGTCATTAGCTCACCTCTTTCCGTGGTGTAACACGATTCAAGAACCACGCAGTAAGCAAATATTCAACCGCTATGACATCATAATAACCTCCACCTCCTGCGTACGGTCTAATACTTATACCATAATGTCCACAAATCCACACGTCGACACTCTGCATCAACGTGAAGCCGTCACAACCACGTTCTCTGTTCAACGTGCTCTGCAGGTACCCGGACGAGGCGGGCCAGTGGCACATGTACCTGGCCAACACGGCGGGCGTGACGAGCGTGCAGCAGTGCCACATGGGCACCACGAGCTGCTCTCTCCACGCAACCTCCGACTCCACGACGGCCCACTGGTACATGGACGCCAGCGCCACCTGGCTCAATGTGTACGCCACGGCGGCCGATGGCAGCGCCTCGAGCGGCAGCCTGGCAGGTGCTAGCCAACGCGATAATAGACGTGCTGTTCTAGCTACTTAGTTATTTAGCTTGTTGTTCTGCTTTTCTTCGTTTGACCATTCCGTGCCACTTTGTTAAAAATCGTTTCATTGTCCTCCCTGGTGTTCTTCCTGTTATTTTGATGAAATGTTTTGCTCATAGACCACAAATATTGGTGTGTTCCCTCATGCTGATTCTAGTTTGACTATTGCTACTCATGCTTCTTTTGTTCTAGCGCCAATCAATTGTCTAAACACTATGATGTATACTATGCGTGTTCTGCCATATAAGTTATTCAACTTCCCCCAGGTCCAATTGATTAGACTGTGTATATAAAAAATCCAAGACTACAACGTGTGTGTATTTTTTCCACTAGACCTGCGGTCGTCAGTACTTGGCGGTGCTGCAGTACGGGTCGGCTTTGGTACAGCGGTGGTGCAGTACTTCACCGCCAGCCAAATCTTATTGGATGACTCATCAGAACATCTATCTGCCAGTTACGCCGACATGATAAACCTCAACGACCAGGTGAATCATTCTCTTAGATTATTCTGTCGTAATTTTATGAGGTTCAGAAGCCTCGTTAAAGGTTTTGTCCCGTGTAGAGGAGAGCCACATCTCTGCACGTAAAAAGAACTCACCTAGCTTGAAAACTATAGCTAGTGTGATCCCTCCACACCCCCGAGGCTCAGTTGGCTACCTAGCCTGCCTCTGAGATCCATGTACCAACACCACGAGGTCTCCCCATCCGATACACCTTAGAAGGTACTTAGGACATAAAACAATGAAGAATGAAGAAAATGCGTGTTATGAATAGCCATTGAAAGCAGTCATAGGTGAGACTCCATTAGAATAGACCAATGTCATTTCCATTGGGTGAGAGTACGGGTATGGCTGCTATCCGACCCTGAAAGACGTTATATCGTATTTCCTGATTCTAAGATCCCGTCTCTAAGTCTCTTGTCATGGATTTTTTAAGAACAGTCTTTTATCTGTCTGCATAGTATTGTAAGCATCGTTTAATGTTTCTTCTTCCAGCATCTATTTGTTCTTAAATCTAAATATTTTGATTGTGACCATATTTTGAGGATACCTTTTTCTGCAAGGCACGCTTTTTTCCGGAAAAATATTCAAGAACCTGTTTTTCTCAACATTATAGGGCTGCTAAATGTTAGGTGTAGTATGAAAGCACCCCTTCCCAGGACCGGGAGGCCAGGTGCTACCTCTTGCAGTCTACTAGATGAGCAACTTGCCATCTAGCTACAGTTATCAGTTTGATGAAATATGAAATTAGTGATGATCATTCTCTTTATACGTCTGTGGTTTTGTTCCAGTTGGGGTTTGATGCCAGTCAGGCGTACTGGAAGCACATTTCTGTGGCAACAGACGGCAACGTGGCAGTGAACACGTGGTTTATGGACGGCGCTGACGCTGGTGGCGCCGCCAGTCAAGTGATGGAGACGCATTGGTTCGTCACACCACTACCAGGTACTTGGCATGGTCTGTAGTCAGTGTTAGAGTCATTGACATTACTCGAACAGAGCTGGAGTCATGTACTATGTGTAATTTGTGTGCCTTTGATTAACCTTTTGTACATGTTTTATACAGATGGTACAACAGAGGGGTCACACTGCAGAATTCACCACAGAAGCTACAACTCCAGAACTACAAGAAGTCACCACAGAAGCCACAACTCCAGAACTACAAGAAGTCACCACAGAACCCACAACCCACTACAAGAAGTCAAGAAGCCACAACTCCAGAACTACAAGAAGTCACCACAGAAGCCACAACTTCAGAACTACAAGAACTCACCACAAAAGCTCAACTTCAGAACTACAAGAAGTCACCACAGAAGCCACAACTCCAGAACTTCAAGACGTCAACAGAAGCTGCAGTTCATCCAGCCTCGGGCAACAACAACAAGTCTGATGAAACCCGTGAAATCTCCAGATTTGGTATGAAGTCTCTTAGCCTTGTGATATTGAACCAAAATCATGCAGTATTATTTTTTGTGAATGTATGTCATATTGTGCATTGTGCGCAAGTGTATTGTGGCTAATGTACTTGAAGGCTGTGTCCGCTTCCACATGCGGTCGGGCGATCCAAGATGGCGTTCTGTGATGTAATGCAGTTGATCATGAGATCGACCATGTGCTCTCGAGGATGCTGGTACTCAGGTAACAAACATCAGATGATGCGGTACTTGGTAACAAACATCAGAGGATGCGGTACTTGGTAACAAACATCAGAGGATGCGGGTACTGGTAACAAACATCAGAGGATGCGGGTACCTGGTAACAAACATCAGAGGATGCGGGTACTCTGGTAACATCAGAGGATGTTGGTACTCAGGTAACAATGTCAGAGTGATGTTGGTACTCAGGTAACAAACATCAGAGGATGCTGGTACTCAGGTAACAAACATCAGAGGATGCTGGTACCAGGTAACAAACATCAGAGGATGTTGGTACCTGTGGTAACAAACATCAGAGGATGCTGGTACCAGGGTAACAAACATCAGAGGATGCTGGTACTGTAACGTGCTGGTACAGGTAACAAACATCAGAGGATGCTGGGTACTCAGTAACAAACATCAGAGGATGTTGGTACTCAGGTAACAAACATCGGAGGATGCTGGTAAGTAACAAACATCAGAGGATGTTGGTACCAGGTAACAAACATCAGAGGATGATGCTGGCAATTAGGTAACAAACATCAGAGATGCTGGGTACTCAGGTAACAAACATCAGAGGATGCTGGTACTCAGAGGATAACAAACATCAGGGATGTTGGTACAAAAAAACATCTGCTGGTAACAAACATCAGAGGATGCTGGTACTCAGGTAACAAACATCAGAGGATGCAAAACAAAAATCAGAGGATGCTGGTACTCTGGTAACAAACATCAGAGGATGCTGGTACTCAGGTAACAAACATCAGAGGATGCTGGTACAAAAAACATCAGAGGATGCTGCTGGTACTCAGGTAACAAACATCAGAGGATGTTGGTACTCAGTGGTAACAAACATCAGAGGATCCTTGTCTCAGGTAACAGAAATAAAACCAACCAGGTAACAAACATCTATCCTTCTCATAAACAAATAAAACCAGCAAGCTAGTTTCCATTTCAATTAAAGTATACACACACTCTGCACGTGCATACCTTTTTTTTATAACATGGACATATTTTTTTTTTTTTTTTTGTTGGGGGATGGATCCTAGCCTTGTGTGGAGGGGGGGGCAATCTCCATATATAGGGGTTCGTAGCGACGTGCCACTGATAATGGGTACATTTTAAGGCTTACTTTGTATAGAAATGGATCCACATTTGGTATGGAAATGTTATTTGGACCAGATATTTTGAATTTGAGCATACCAAATGCATTCTAGAGTCTCAATATCTTTCATGCTCTGTAAATATCTGGATCTCAACTTCTGGATCTCAACATCTCAATTTTAAGTTACTTGATCATTAAAATATATTTGCTTACTCCAGCATACTGTTA
>CM032664.1:5631208-5642300 GCA_019095985.1 Streblospio benedicti
ATGCCTTTCCCCCGTAATAAATGTTATTTAACCCGAAAAACAAAATTCAAAATTAAACCTTTTAACCTGAAAATTTCGAGGGCCACACGTCGACACTCTGCATCAACGTGAAGCCGTCACAACCACGTTCTCTGTTCAACGTGCTCTGCAGGTACCCGGACGAGGCGGGCCAGTGGCACATGTACCTGGCCAACACGGCGGGCGTGACGAGCGTGCAGCAGTGCCACATGGGCACCACGAACTGCCTCCTCCACGCAACCTCCGACACCACACGGCCCACTGGTACATGGACGCCAGCGCCACCTGGCTCAATGTGTACGCCACGGCGGCCGATGGCAGCGCCTCGAGCGGCAGCCTGGCAGGTGCTAGCCAACGC
This sequence comes from Streblospio benedicti, assembly GCA_019095985.1. Taxonomy (NCBI): domain Eukaryota; kingdom Metazoa; phylum Annelida; class Polychaeta; order Spionida; family Spionidae; genus Streblospio; species Streblospio benedicti. The sequence continues at coordinate 5,631,585 of CM032664.1, forward strand.
GATAATAGACGTGCTGTTCTAGCTACTTAGTTATTTAGCTTGTTGTTCTGCTTTTCTTCGTTTGACCATTCCGTGCCACTTTGTTAAAAATCGTTTCATTGTCCTCCCTGGTGTTCTTCCTGTTATTTTGATGAAATGTTTTGCTCATAGACCACAAATATTGGTGTGTTCCCTCATGCTGATTCTAGTTTGACTATAGCTACTCATGCTTCTTTTGTTCTAGCGCCAATCGATTGTCTAAACATTGTTATGTATACTGTGCGTGTTCTGCCATATAAAAGAATCCAAGACTACAACGTGTATGTATTTTTTTCACTAGACCTGCGGTCGTCAGTACTTGGCGGCGCTGCAGTACGGGTCGGCTTTGGTACAGTGGGGGTGCAGTACTTCACCGCCAGCCAAATCTCATTGGATGACTCATCAGAACATCTATCTGCCAGTTACGCCGACATGATAAACCTTGACGACCAGGTGAATCATTCTCTTAGATTATTCTGTCGTAATTTTATGAGGTTCAGAAGCCTCGTTTGAGGTTTTGTCCCGTGTAGAGGAGAGCCACATGTCTGCACGTAAAAGAACTCACCTAGCTTGAATACTATAGCTAGTGTGATCCATCCACACCCCCGAGGCTCAGTTGGCTACCTAGCCTGCCTCTGGAGATCCATGTACCAACACCACGAGGTCTCCCCATCCGATACACCTTAGAAGGTACTTAGGACATAAAACAATGAAGAATGAAGAAAATGCGTGTTATGATTGGCCATTGGAAAACAGTCATAGGTGAGACTCCATTAGAATAGACCAATGTCATTTCCATTGGGTGAGAGTACGGGTATGGCTGCTATCCGACCCTTAAAGACGTTATATCGTATTTCCTGATTTTAAGATCCCGTCTCTAAGTCTCTTGTCATGGATTTTTAAGAATAGTCTTTTATCTGTCTGCATAGTATTGTAAGCATCGTTTAATGTTTCTTCTTCCAGCATCTATTTGTTCTTAAATCTAAATATTTTAGATTGTGACCATATTTTGAGGATAGCTTTTTTTCTGCAAGGCACGCTTTTTCCCGGAAAATATTCAAAGAACCCGTTTTTTCTCAACATTATAGGGCCGCTAAATGTTAGGTGTAGTATGAAAGCACCCCTTCCCGGGACCGGGAGGCCAGGTGCTACCTCTTGCAGTCTACTAGATGAGCAACTTGCCATCTAGCTACAGTTATCAGTTTGATGAAATATGAAATTAGTGATGATCATTCTCTTTATACGTCTGTGGTTTTGTTCCAGTTGGGGTTTGATGCCAGTCAGGCGTACTGGAAGCACATTTCTGTGGCAACAGACGGCATCGTGGCAGTGAACACGTGGTTTATGGACGGCTCTGACGCTGGTGGCATATCCAGGCACGGTATGGAGACGCATTGGTTCGTCACACCACTACCAGGTACTTGGCATGGTCTGTAGTCAGTGTTAGTTAGAGTCATTGACATTACTCGAACAGAGCTGGAGTCATGTACTATGTGTAATTTGTGTGCCTTTGATTAACCTTTGTACACGTCTTATACAGATGGTACAACAGAGGGTCACACTACAGAATTCACCACAGAAGCTACAACTCCAGACCTACAAGAAGTCACCACAGAAGCCACAACTCCAGAACTACCAGAAGTCACCACAGAAGCCACAACTCCAGAACTACAAGAAGTCACCACAGAAGCCACAACTTCAGAACTACAAGAACTCACCACAGAAGCCACAACTTCAGAACTACAAGAAGTCACCACAGAAGCCACAACTTCAGAACTACAAGAAGTCACCACAGAGGCCACAACTCCAGAGCTTCAAGACGTCACCACAGAAGCTGCAACTCCGGAACTACCAGAAGTCACAGCGGAAGCCACAATTCCAGAACTACCAGAAGTTACTTCAGAATCCACAACACCAGAACTACTAGAAGTTACCACCGAAGCCACAACTCCAGTATTACCAGAAGTTACTTTTGAAATCACAGCTCCTGAAATCACTAATCAACTCAATTCTGACGCTACAACAGTTGATGTCTCTACAGATATCACCACTGATATTATTAACAATAACTCAACAACCCTCGAGTTTTCCGAGATGACAAAAAACATGTCTACTGACACCACCCAAGATATGCAATATACAATATACATAAACCCATACTACACAATGTTCAACAATATGTCAACAACTGATGAAGACTCAACACCTGCTAATATTATCAGGTCACAATCAACCCACGACGTCAATACGCCTCCAGCCACCACACTCAAATCACCAGGTGGACACGACGGCCCCAACTCCAAGTACACATCCTGGGATCCGTTCATTCTGCAGACCGTCCAGATTCACCTGCGCTCGGGCGGCCGCGTGAACGCCTCTCGTGCCAACGTGACAGTGCGCAGTCTAGCTGACAGAATCCTCATTCTGCGCTCGTTTGACGACACGGAGAAGCGCCGGCGGTACAAGCAGGCGGTAAGGCCTCGTCTGTAGCTACTCGTATCTATGGTGTTGTGTTACGTTTGTCTGTTTTACAGGCCGTGTGCATTAAGAATATTTCACCACCAAGTCTGTTATGGCAACATCTTACAGTCCTAATCCTAATCATTAACTCAATAGCATGCAGTGCCGGATGATTTCGAGACGACTGCTCTCATACATAAGACTATTTTTTATTAAGGGTGGGGGTGAAACCTCTTACATATTACTATATGCCATTGTGTCAGCCACGTGGTGTCTTCTCCAGGTCGAAGCGCAGTACGGCGACGTGATCGGGTCGGGCATGCTGTTCCTTGTCCTCGCCGAGATCGCTTTCTGCCTGCTGCTCGACCTGCCCACGTACAGGTCAGACACACACCAGACCCTCGTACACGCAACACACGCGCGGCACACACTAACATACTCATACTGGAAGTGATAGTCAACACGTGCCTGTCCGGCTACCTTTAATTTCAAAATCAGTTTTAAATGCATACAGGTTAATCAATGTTAATTGATTGCCATGGATTAACTTTTTGCACCCATCCATGTCGACTGATACCATGATAATAGGGGTGCATTGTTGTGCAACCGGACTTTGATGCATTGTGTATGTTATGCGTATACTTCAACAATCAAGTTGTGAGTTGATATTGGTCGAACTGGTGAGTGAAATATTATTTGCTCAGTGCTATTGCTTATCAGTAGGAATCCATTTTTGTTCTCAGCATGATGAGATTTGCATATATAATAGAAATATGCATTGTATCATCGCTTTACGTCTTAGACAAACACACATTCGCACAATATATAGCACCTTACAAGTTATACCAGTATGGAATGTCATAAACATCAAGCAGACTAGTTGTCTTTTCGTTCAATGAAAATAAATTGAATGAGATTAACCAAGTGCGCACTTTATTAATTAAATGCATTTCAGGAGTCACTGGCGCGCACCACCAAAAGTGACCCTTAGGAACATCGGAGCAAAGAAGAAGGTAAAGAAAAAGAAAAGACCGAAACAAAAAACTAGTGGCAACTGTGATGAGCTAAAGGACGTGGGTGGCGACGTAGAGATAGTGGGCTTACCATCGGTATCAACACAAAGTTGCTCGGGACTCTAACCAAAGTGTTATAAGATGTGTTGTAATTGAGAACAATTTGTTTGTTGTTGTCTTTTACTTCAGAGGTACTCACATTGCACAAGAAGCGTTTTAAGAAATAAAAAACAATTATCCAGCTTTTTCCTGTTTATGAAGAAGAGACTGTTTTGAAACTAACATTTTTTATCATAAATAGCCTTTCTATTAAAAGTGAGGACAATGAAAAAAATTGTTGGGGTAGTTTGTGTTTCAGAAGTACGAAAGTGTTAAATAGCAAACATATATCAATGTAATATCTTAAATAGTGAAGTGTACAGTTCACTCATAGTAACCATACGACATGATGCTGTTATCAGAATCATGCATCATTATTGTGTGCGTTCCACATGTTCAATGTCACATGGAATTCGTAAAGGTCAGCAGAAAGTCAAATTCTCAAACTAGACATTCTCTTATCAAAACAAATGGGACATTGTTACGGGCAATGCAATATACTTGCAATAGGTATAGTAGGGCCTACATCACGTGCCATTGTCGTGTTGGACATGTATGTTAATAACAATCGCAACTGCTAGAGACGGATAATGCTTATCACATGCATTGCATGAGTACCGTCAATTGAGTGGTGGTGGGCTGACTGCATGCGTGTACTTTTTAAAACAAAAGCATCAAATAACAAGAGGCCCCGTTTTAATGTTAGGGGACTTCAGCACTCGCAACGAAGGGCCTGTAAATCATTAAAGTATGATAAGCATGTATGAGTCAATCAATAGATATTGAACATTCTACTTTATTTGTTTATTTATCCATTTTATTTGAGATTAAATTCACAGAAGATCATATCATAACTCATATCATTAAAAATGCACAAATACAAATATTTAAATAGAAACTGTAATGAAATAATTTTCACATAGTCTTTTGTTAAAACATCTGGGGGAAACTGAAAATATCTTGCCAACAATATCCCTCTAATTTGTTTTCAAGAATCTTAATTTAACAATTTACTACATGACCTCTCTAAATCATTTAACAACTCTGTAAACTTAAAAATTCAAACGTGACCTACTAGCAATTTAAAAGAGAGAAACACAGTGAGAGACACACAGAGATAGAGACAAATAGGATTGTCATATTGGACGTGTACATTAGCCTTCACCACAGCGTGACTTGTACCCTACGATTTGCAATCAGATAAGATAAAGGTGCTCTATAAAACTGGCGCTGTAACTGTCGTCTGCAACACATTTCTATTGGTGAAGATGAAGATTGCTATTGCTCTGTTCGCGCTTATTGCCGTCGTGGGTAAGTAGATTGTGGTTCCTTTGGTAGCTTGTGACAGACTTAATACAATGACTAAGATTTAAATTATTGGTTTTAATACTCAATATACAATGCATAATAAGTAGTAACAATATATAGCTTAAACTTTAGAAAAAAATAACTTCAATCAACACCACTCGTGATAGTGAACATATATAAGGCGGCTTCTAACTATAATAGGTAGTAGATGCATACGGTATCTATCTGGCATTCAGGCCGATGCGCTCGCTAGGTCAACGAGATGTCGATGCTCATTCTTGATTGTAGTCTGTCAGGAGCAGCAGTGCCGCTGCGTCCCTGAAGACAGGTGCCCTGCCAAGTGCGCTGACGGACCGGAAGGGTGCGGTGCCGACGGGTGCCCTGATGGCAGCGTCTGCTGTTCGGTATTAGACTACTATCTCTTTCTACATGTCGTATACCCACAACTGTCATTGACACGTTTTGCCAGAGTTCTACTCATTTGTTCATATCAAGTGTATGGTAATTTTGCCATCGCTGACTGTGTGTTCTCTTCTCATTTTCATAGTTATACGCCTTTTACGCTTAATGCCCACATTATTATGAACGCCTACTGACGCACGCACGCAACACTCACAACGGCCTATGTTTCAGCCGCCTCCCCAGTGCGAGTGCGGTAACTGTCCCGAGGAGGCCCGCTGCCCTGGTGACGACTGCGGTGACAGCTGCGGCGCAGACGAGTTCTGCTGTCGACCTCCCCCACCCACCACGCCGGCGTACTAGGCCGCGACTGCCCACTCTGTGAAAACCGTGCATGTTTCACTACACCGAATAAACTCTTAATAGCCACTGTCAGCCTTATACAATCATTTGGGGATTTAGAATCTGGTGTACATAGATTTTCATACTTCTCTCTCACACTCACGGTTTTGTTTTTGTTTTTAAGTTTTTTAGCAAAGGCATTTCTACCAACGATAAACATACTTGTAGACAGGTATCGGTGGAAGCGTGTGAGGAAACACAATGCCTACTATTCACAAATTAATGAGAATTATTGAAAATACAATATTCAGATGGCGTGCAGTGTTAGTGAGGTTGCTGTAGACTGACATTTGTACCGTGCAACTGGATGATGAACACCTTGCTGAACCTTCTTCTTTTCTCACACACAGGACAATATTATCCAAACGCATAGACCAATACAACATTACCTCCCATTACTACACAGCACTCACGGGCTCCTCGGATATATACTCAGACATGATCATTGTATCAGTAGATTAGATGCGGTCGCCAGAGTCTCGACGTACCTTAGCAGGTCGTCACGTGTAGATTCTAGTGGCGTGACAAGCTGGCAGAGGTCGAGACACTGGCGACCGCATCTACACCTATCATCTTCGAAAAGTAGGCTTTATTTTTGGAAAGTTGGGTTTTGTAGCGTAAAAAAGTGGACCATGAAAATTACGAGTATGTATTCATCCATGCCCCATGAATGGGTCATGATATGAGTCATGCTTGTGTCATACTGTGACTTTTTACGATACTTATCATTCTTTGCCTGGACTGGTATGATTAAGAGAGCACAATGTGAAAAGAAACTGGCCATTCTAACCTACTAACCGAACGTTAGAGAAAGAAACGCACAAAATATTGTAAAAAGGGAGGGTGTAGCGAAAGATGACGAAAGTTGACAGGGAGAGTCTGGTTTTTCCAACCCTAAGCTTCCATTTGACTATATCAAGTGGTTCTGTCAGAACTCAACTCACGACCCAAAGCTTGCCAGACCAGCTGATTACATCACACCCCAACCAGCAAGCTTGCTAAAAAAAGGGCGTGTGAGAGGGGAAATAAGTTTGAAAATGTATCCGCAAACAAAAATAATCGTATTTATGATTTATCTTCTGTACACATAAGATTGCATGAAGTATTGGCAATGCCATTGGTTGTAATTGAGTGCATATTATGTGTATTATGTAATAAGCGTGTTGAAGAAATCACGTTGCAACAAACTCACCCGATTTCGTCTATACACCAATATTTGTATGTGTTCATAGAAGCCTATAATAGTTCACAGAAGGGTCATTCCATTGGAATTTTAGTATTCTATGGAATTTTATCTATACGTTATGCAATAAAAGATATAAAGAAAATGGAATATCATAATCTATTATGGATGTCAGTGCCAAAAACGGCACACCAGACAAGGAGTTTCTCTTGTAGACCAGGGTCGTCGTGTTCGTCCTCTGGCATTTTATACATGCTTATACCAACTCAATATATTTACAGGGAATCAGAACAACATCGTCGTTATACTATTACGACAAGCACCAATTGGGCGTGAACATTCATTTGACTGTGACAAAGATTTGTCATAGTTACACTGTTAATCTAAGTTTTTCAGAAAAGTACGAAATCCGGTAAAGAGCCTGTTGAGTGTTCTCTTGCCTTTTGTATCAATGATGATTATGCTGTGTATTTCCTTTTCATCAAAGCCTATAAGAAGTTCCTTTTCATTCACAGCTTTCATGTCTGTGATCTTGACGTAGTCGCTCGCATGTTCCATCTTGTGCGTCTTTAATACACGACCGTACCAGTTCATCACTGTTAATTCACGTCCTTCTTTGGGGCCGAGAACGATGTATCGGCTTGTACAAGCGACATGGTGTGCTGTAAACGCCAGTTCATAGACAGAATGTAAAGTACCTGGAATGGAAACACACCTACAATGTCTTGTATCTTCTTTGGTTTAGTTTAGTGTATTGCGATTAGCAACTCTATAGACAGTGCTGTATTATGAAACAAGCTAACAATATTATATTATATTTCATTGCAAGAGCATTCGTGGCACGTTTTGTTGGAATCATATCTTGTTGCTGAAGCATCTATTTGAATGCTACCAAAAATATTAACTTACCTTCGTAGTTAAATATTTCCAGTGACTTTTCCTTTTCGTTGAGGACTGCAAAATGTCCCGTAGATGGATTGCTATTAACTCTGAAGACTGTGCGTTCATCAAAAGACGATGAGTTCCGTGGACATAGTGTTGTAACTCTTGTGTGTCCTTCACGTACACTATATAGATCTATGCGACCTGTAGTATTAAGGTATGCTAGTAAATCTGGTGCTACGGCATCAAGTAGTATTCCGAATGAACCGTCGTATTTACATATGATGTCCAAGTCTGTGGAGCATATAATCGTGCTTGAATTCCTGAATCCTCCATTTACTACTATCATCCCATTAGGCAAACTGAACACATATCTCGACTTATCAAAGTAGTTATACACGCGAAAGCTTATGTTTGCTGCCAACCTTTTTCGTGTTGACGTCATTAAGTAAGTGTCAAAAGGCCCCTTGGCAAAGCAATATTTAACTAAGGTGCTATTGGTTACATCCAGCTTTATACAGGCTTTCTCGTCAATTATATCACCAAAAACAAGCTTGTCTTCATCCCGATATGACGACTCGTATAACCTCTTGGACGATATATCCACCTCCTCCGTTGCTTCATCGGGCACTGAAAGTAAAAGCTCTTCAACATTACGCGTGTTTTAATATGTGTATCGCCTCTCATTTTTCAGAGCTACCAGGTTAGTGATCGTTCACAAATGACGGGAGGGAGGGGTGTGTAGCGAAAGATGATGAAAGTTGACAGGGGGGTCTCGCACGTGGGTGATGTCACCTTTTTTTTGGGGGGGGGGGGTGTAGTTATTTAACAGTAATTTAACTAACTTTCTGATATGTTAGGCGAGTTGTGATATATCTACTAGTTGAACACAGTTAAATCAATGTTAAATGTCATAGCGAAACCATGTTACGGTGGGGGTGGGGGGCAAAGATTACGTCACTTACCAGGAGGGGGTGCTGCAAAGATGGCAAAAGGCGACAAGGGGGCGGCGGTGGAGGGGGTAAAAAAAAGACCAAAAATGAGGCGACGTCATTTGTGAGCAATTCACTAGGCACAATGTACATTTTGTTATACTCGACAAAGATGGAACCCTGTTCCACTGTTAGGGGAGGTGGGGGTTTCGGTCAAGTTTCTGATGTTCCACTTATTGTGGGTCTAAGATTTTTTTTAAACTAAACACACTAAAAAATCATGTTAGAATTCCACTATTTACAATTCAAATATGGCATTAAAAATATACGCAGCAGAATTCACACTTAAATACTACTTATATTCATAACATATAGTAAACATTATTTCTTGGCATATATTTATGGCATATATGTAATATATACATGTATGTGCAAAACATCCATGCAAAACACTGTGTAGATGTCAATTTTGTAACACAACTTACATTTCCAAGTAATTTAACAAGGGTACTAGTAATATTATATCATAGTTGATTTAAGCTATCTTACAAGCTTCCGTTGGGTGCAGATTTGGAATAAATATTCCAGGGTTGATGCATTTTTCTGCACCAAATTTGCCAACAGTGACATCTGTGTTCAAAGCGTCGACTTTATGCTGCACCTGTCAACAAAAGACGCAAAATATGAAATACCTAAAACTAGTCTACAACATCAATATGAAAATATTTGAAAATGCATGTTAATATTGTCACTTTAGTTGACGTTGCTCCATCATATAAATTGCAGTGCAAACTGAACACAAAGGTACATTTGAGATTTACATGTACGTGTTTTTCTAACGTAGTAGTATTTTAGTATGAAGACAGGCAGGACGACATAAGATAACCATGCGTTCAGAGTAATAATTATGTTTTTTCACTATATTAATTACATTTCTGTTGCATCCAATGTCATGCATGTGTATATATCAGAACCCTGCGCGGGGGCCCGCAGCCCACGGGCCCCACACCCGCGATTATGCGGGCTGCGGGCTGAATTATCATTTTTACTGCGGGTGCGGGTGTGGTTGTGGGTTTGAAAATTTTGTGCGGGTGCGGGTTTTAATCTTGAAAAAAAGTTACATCGCGGGCTATTTGCGGGCTAAAACTTATATGGAAAACCCGCAAAAAAACCTGCATACTCTAAATCGTGCAGTTTCCTACTATATCTTCCTGCTATGTGTCTATTTCAATAAAGTGCATATCACTTTATTACTATTGTGTTATGAATGGTATTATGCCCATATTTATGTATTCCAGCTGAACCACTTCATAATCTATATGTATGTGCGTGTGTTTTTGCAGTGTTTGCGATACACTGTCAACCTTCTCTCTGACAAATCTTTTAACTCACTGTTTGGGGCTGGTGGTATCATTCTGGTCTCACAACCTTAGGGTTGTCAAACCTGTCTCCAACAATATCTTTCATGGTAAGAAATATGCTTGTTAAAAGGATGAGAGCGAGAGAGAGAAGGTTGCAAACACTTATATAATCCACACAATTTCATAAGCAAACATGTGCACATTATTGTTGGTTCCTAACTTCCTAAAAGCATCAAAATGTAGTGGAAATATCTCTAGAAGTGAATCTATCTGAATAAAACATATTGTGCAAATTTTAAATGGTTTATAAGTTACTTCTTTTAGGACTTCATGGCCTGTGGATGATACTTTTGTAGAAAACATCAAAATAAAACTTAAAACTAAAGTTAAAAGGTCCAAAACTTAACATATTCTTGTTTCAATATCGCCATATCTATATTCATAGATAATTGTCACATTCAGATATGATTGAATTATCTCTATTAGAAAAAGTGAATGGTCAAAATGATATTGACCCAATAGTTGAATTTACTACACATTTCATACTACTGATACCATCCATTTTACAACAAGTTTAAAATTTTAATTAATTTTTTTAAAAAAAATTTTAAAAAAGGGTTTTTTTAAAAACCTTAAAATTTACAAAATAAAAAAACAAA
>CM032664.1:5642400-5676111 GCA_019095985.1 Streblospio benedicti
CCTTTTTTTTTGGGGGAGGGTTTTAAATTAAGCTTTTAAATTGTGCGTTCATAAAAGACGATGAATTCCGTGGACATAATTTTTAACCTCTTGGGGTGCCCTTCACGTACACTGTATAAAATCTATTAAAAACCAGTAGGTATTAAGGTATGCAAAAGAAAAATCGGGGTGCTACGGCATCAAATATATTCCGAATGAACCGTCTTTTTACATATGATTTCCAAGTCTGGGAGCATAAAATCGGGGCAAAATTCCTGAATCCTCCATTTTACAAATCCATCCCCTTGGGCAAATTTGAACACATATCCCCAATTTTGTCAAAGTAGTTATACACGCAAAAACCCTTTGTTTTCCAGCCTTTTTTATTTGGACGTCTTTAAAGGGAAAGTGTAAAAGGGCCCCCTTGGGAAAATAAAACAAAGGGTTTGCTTTTGGGTTTACACCCCCAGGCCTTTATACAGGCTTTTTTAAATTTATTCCCAAAAAAAAGCTTGTCTTCCCCGATATGACGACTCGTATAACCTCTTGGACGATATATCCACCTCCTCCGTTGCTTCATCCCGGGTACTGAAAGTTAAGCTCTTCAACAATACGCGTGTTTAAACCTTAGTAGTATAGCCTCTCATTTTCAAGAGCTACCAGGTTAGTGATCGTTCTACAAATGACAGGAGGGAGGGGTGTAGCGAAAGATGATGAAAGTTGACAGAGTCTCGCACTTGGGTGATGTCACCCTTTGGGGGAAATGTAGTTATTTAACAGTAATTTAACTAACTTTCTGATATGTTAAGGCGAGTTGTGATATATATCTACTAGTTGAGCACAGTTAAATCAATGCTAAATGTCATAGCGGAAACCATGTTACAGTGGGGGGGGCAAAGATGACGTCACTTTTACCAGGGGGGGTGCTGCAAAGATGGCAAAAAGGCGACAAAGGGGGCGGCAGTGGAAGTAAAAGACCAAAAATGAGGTGACGTCATTTGTGAGCAATTCACTAGGCACAATGTACATTTTTGTTATACTCGACAAAGATGGAACACTGTTCCACTGCTAAAGGCGGAGGTGGGGTTTCGTCAAGTTTCTGATGTTCCACTTATTGTGGGTCTAAGATTTTTTTTAAAAAACTAAACACACTAAAAAATCATGTTAGAATTCCACTATTTACTATTCAAATATGGCATTAAAATATAAGCAGCAGAATTCACACTTAAATACTATTTATATTCATAACATAAAGTAAATATTATTTCATGGCATATGTTTATGGCATATATGTAATATATACATGTATGTGTATATAATGTTGCAAAACACTGTGTAGATGTCAATTTTGTAACACAACTTATATTTCCAAGTAATTTAACAAGGGTACGAGTAATATTATATCATAGTTGATTTAAGCTATCTTACAAGCTTCCGTTGGGTGCCGATTTGGAATAAATATTCCAGGGTTGATGCATTTTTCTGCACCAAATTTGCCAACAGTGACATCTGTGTTCAAAGCGTCGACTTTATGCTGCACCTGTCAACAAAAGACGCAAAATATGAAATACCTAAAACTAATATACAACATCAATATAAAATATTTGAAAATGCATGTTAATATTGTCACATTAGTTGACGTTGCTCCTTCATATACATTGCAGTGCAAACTGAACACAAAGGTACATTTGTAGTTTAATGATGATTTGAGATTTACATATACGTGTTTTCTAACGTAGTAGTATTTTAGTATGAAGACCGGCAGGACGATATAAAGATAACCATGCGTTCAGAGTAATAATTATGTTTTTCACTACATTAATTACATTTCTGTTGCATCCAATGTCATGCATGTGTATACATCATTATCTTATCCATATAAAACGACTGTTAATGATACCTGATGAAGAGCTTTTAAAGCCAAAAGAGCTTCGACAATGCCCATCTCAACACGGCCCACTCTAGAATTGAGATGTTGCAGTTCCTCAGAAACAGAACTTCCATTTTCCTTTATTTTATTGCACACACTGATGTACGAGTCTTCAATCACATTGCCAACATCTTCATGCCATTTATCAATTATTTCTATTGCTTTATTTTTCCGTGTTTCAGCATCTTGTAATTCTGTATCTCTGCTTCTTTTGGCCCTTTCAAGAGCGACATTGCATTTATGGTCAAAGACTTTCCTTGATTGATTTATCTTTTCAAGTTGAAACTCCAGCTGTTGGAACAATGTTTCCAATTTCACAATCTCATGTGTTGCATGCGTTCCTTTCTGGGTGTCTACCAAACATGTATCACACATGGCAACTTTGCACACTTTACAAGCAAAGTCACCAGGTTTCTTATGTCGGTTACATGCTTCTCTTATCAATGGCAATTTCAAAGTTCCTTTACTTTCACAAAGGTGCCATGTTCCGGTGTCTTCTACCTTTTCAGACTCTTTATTTTCGATTATTTCTCTCAACACAATATTCGTCGGAATTTTAGTAACTCCTTCAGGAGGAATGTTGAATTCCTGTCGACAATTTGGACAAAGCAACTTCAAGCTTGATTTATTTTTCGCCATACCATGAAGACAGTACTCACAAAATGTATGCTGGCATGGTAATCCTTTGGGTAATTTGTCGGTAAGATTGAACACATCCATGCATATGCTACAAATCATGTAGTTTTCAATAGTCATATCTCGTGATGCCATAGTGTAGTGATTTTGTTTGAAGAACTACACAATACGATGAATAATAGGCAATATAATATTTAACACTGAAACTTGTGAACGTAAATTTGGCTGCTGTTCAAAATCACGTGAATTTTGTTATCACCTGATACCAATATTCGTGTATGTGTACTTTTTCCAGTACTAACCAAATTAACATATCATATATACTCTGGTTCATTGGATACTAGTATTTATACAGATCCTGTAAACTGACTGTCTTATCACTGCATTAAATCGTTATTGATGATGTATGCATGGTGCATATGTTGATATTTATTGGCAGAAATATATTAAGGACTGTCAAGGAACTCACGCGTGAAAGTTAATTTGGGGTAAACGATTGTGACAAATTCAATGCATATATAGAATTAGATTAATACATATTACATCACATAGGAAAAGAAATGGCTGCAATTCAATTTAGATAATTAACTGTTTAAACTAGAGCGCTCGGTTGTAATCTAAACACAGCGTATGTAAAAGCGACTTGGTCATAGATTTCTCTATGTTCCGTAGTAGTGTTTTTTTCTGTAATTATGATCGATATATAGATTTCTTACTTATTTTATAAACATACTAGCTATCTACCCGGGTTGAAACAGATGAGATCCGGAACACATTAAATACTCCTCCCTCCCCAGCCTTCCCTCTGCCCCCATCCCTCACACCAGCTCCCGTTAGTATATAGGACTGTGACAGATTAAATACAACTCCATCACCTTCCTCCCATCATCCCGTGTCACAGCTACATATACACTTCATGTATATGGCAATGATTGATCCCGCTATATATAGTATCCCTTCCCCTAGCTACTGCTACCTAAACCTTGGTAAACACGTACGGAACAGATTAACTATTCCACTTTTGCGGAGCGTGACAAAATGTACATCATCCCTAATTTTTAAAAAATCTAGCGCAGTCAACGATATTGCTCTTTTTAGTTTATTACATATATCATTATATTTAGAGGCACGTATCATTTGAACTCAAAGTTTGGGGTAATAAGATTAAACACTTTATTCAGACAAAACAAGCCCTGAGTACTCCTCAATTTGAGAGTGTGTAATCGCTGCCCAATTTACCCATCAACCATCCCCTCCAAGCTTTTCTGTCATTTGTGTCTATCAATTAGACCCATATCCATACGTGCTAAGTCTCTGTAATTTCTTGCCACATCTTTCGGGCACACAGCACATGGGCATTCTCCACATTTGAGCATCATAATGAAAACAAGCATTTGATTTTACCCATGTTTACTCGCATCCCCTAGCTAGCTTTCCTACCTGTCATCCATGAATTCACCTACAGATTTATCTGTAATGAAAAAATCATCAGCGTACTAGAGCACACGAATTCTCAAGGGAAACCTATTTGGAACTTCTGAGACAGGGCTTCGGGGACATAATGAACAGAAACCTGCTGTACCCCAACAATAATAACTTCCTCTCTGTACGGATATCTCCATCATAAACATGACTGCGCACATTGGCATACATTGACCTTTACAATTGCAAGCCATTCTTCAATATCTAGTAGCGCACGCAGAGACCACTATGCGACTTGTCTAGGAAGACAACCAAGCACCTTCTATAAGTGCACAAAGGGCATATATGGGGTTGTTGCTTGCTAAGAATTTCTCCTGAGCTTGGCAAGCAATGAAAATTGCATCCGTCGTTCCTCTTCCAGGCATGAATCTACATTGCATGTCATCTATCTACCCTCTATATCATCAGTTGTTCTGCCACTCATGAAACCAGGTCATGAAAAAGACAGACACCACTCTTGCCAGCAGGTTTTAGCATTTCTGCAGCTGTGCCTGACGAACCAGCTGCAGCTACCTTGCCCATTTACCTTTTACCTTTTTAATTCTCATCTTTGAGAAAACCCTCAATATCATCTTCAGCGAATCGGCCCAATATCAAACCACAGATTACTATATTAAAACAGTTTAAGCAATCTGTGATCAAACTTTATAATCCGAATGTACATAGGGTCTATGTCATTGTTCATATTCATATTTTTTATCATTTATTTATTTATTATTATTTTATTTATCTATTTTTGTTTGTTAGTTTGTTTGTTCGTTCGTTCATTCGTTTGTTCGTTCAGTCATTCATTCATTTATTTATTTCTTTTTTATTGTTATTATTACTTATTCATTTTTTATTGTTTTATCATTATTTTTATTTTATTTATTTAATTTTATTTTTATTTTATTTTTTTTTTTTTTTTTTTTTTTTTTTTTTTTTTTTTTTTTTTTTTTTTTTTTTTTTTTTTTTTTTTTTTTTTTTTTTGGGGGGGGGGCATCAGTTTCTTAACGTTCACGTGGGGAGGGCATTCAATTTCAACATATATAGAGTTTGCGGGCGTTCATTTTTTTTTTTTTTGTGTGTGTGTGTGTGTGTCTCATCAATACCAAATAACCGCCCCGCCCTGTACAGTAATGATGATCGCTCCCTATTCAAATGGTTGGCGTCTTAATTCAGTAGATCACACTACTGGATCTACGCTTATAAAAAATGCAAATTGGAATCCCTTTGCTCATTATATGCACTCTATTATTGGACACACTACAACCGAAAATTCTGAGTCCCATCTCCACAGACCGTATATGCCTTATGTATGGCAGTATATGGAGGCTTTAACCAGCTGCTTTAACACTTTATCAAAACTCCCGAGCAGTTTGGTCTTTTACTACATGCGCTAAACTTATAAAAAAGTCAGAATAGTGTTACATATATATCGAATCTGGAGTAAATAACTGCATTAATTATAATTAATTTCATATAGAGTTTAAATGGTAAACTGCATTTTTTCTGCTTCTTACCATGCAATAAATAAAACGGATCGTTTGTAGATGTATTAGTACATATTCTACATAGTTTTTTACGCTCGTGGTCGAAATATTTTGCGTGTAGTAAGTAATTTGCATTAAACCGTTAACGTTCAAGTCCATCAATTTACGGCAGTCCCTTTTGGCGTGTGCGCTGTGTCTGGATTTAAATAATAATAAACTACGGTATTTTATCTCACACATATATTATATATAAGATTATAAATACGATTTTAATTGATAAATAGGATTCATTCTTAATATTGCTATAAATGGTCACTATAGTTATGTTTGTATTAAATTAATAATAAACAATCGGCGGGTTTTTAAATTAGAGCTAAAATATATCTTTTATCGATAACGTTGGCGTACCCAATTGCCAAAGTCCAAACGGTGTTGAAGGTATGAAGCTGAATGTTGGAATATATATTATGATCATTTGGATTGTAAATGGGGTCCAGATATAACAAAGCATAGTTTCGTTTTCAATGCAAACTAATTTGTCATAATGCTAAATTAGATATTCGTAGCCTGGATGGAGATTTGCCAATTTTGAACAAGCTACACAAACTGTCAATTCAAACAAACATTTGAATTTGAAATTCAAGACCAAGTCATCTGCAAGCACCCTGAGGGCCTGACTGAGCATCAGATGTCAAGCAAATTGTCTCTTCAGGACATCTGATATTCAGAGTGTCTGCAAGTGGCAATTCTAACATTTTGACCGAGACCTACACTCAAAATTCCAAACATAATTGTTACAAATGGAATATGACAATAATATTTACAATTTTCTTATTTGTTTATCTATTTACAAATGTATAGATCTAGATGTCTACATGAATTGCTAAAAAACAATGCTTCATTTCAGCTATCATTAAAATGGCAAAAGCACGCAATTTTTCTGCCAGCACAAGCAAACATAGTAGGAGAAGTACATCTAGGGAGAGATCTGCAGGAAGTTCAACATCTAAAGGAAAAGGTAGACCACCACGAAAGTCGACACCAACAAAACGAACATCTGGGAAATCAATCAAAGTAATGCCAGATAGAGCAAATACGTCACCAAAGAAACACCGGTTTGTATTTATTTCTGTCATTTAAATGATCTTTGCTAAATATTTTAACATTTTAGAGCATGATGTAAAACATAATTTGTTAATACACATTGGTATTGCAAATGTTATGAAAAATGAGAGATTTTGTGAAGTTTAATGAAATTATTTTAATTCTTTTTAGATTCCGTCCAGGGACTCTTGCACTCCGGGAAATCAGGAAATATCAAAAGTCCACTGACTTGCTACTAAGAAAAATGCCTTTTGCAAGGCTTGTGAGAGAAATATGTTGTTCAATTAGGTAAATATCAATTACAGAGTAGTGAGCTTAGATCCTCAAATTCACTTTAGTTAATTGTTAGTTGGATCATTTTTTAAAAGCCTAAATCAGGTTTGCAGCAGGGTTGGTTTGCACTTCAAAACATGATACTGCATTATATATAGACGTAGCGCTTTGCCAAATTTTTCACCATAACGTTTGGGCCCGTAACATCTAAATCTAACATGTGCGGCCTGTAAAATTTTTTAGGTGGGCCCTCTACTTCATACAAGTAATGAAATAAAACGTTTGTTTATTTTTGTTTGCAATTAGATTGATTGTTGACAGAAAAATAGTGATGATTATGATGATGAAATATTTGAATTAACGCTTGTCATTTGTGTAATGGAGGCTCGAGAATGAACATGGACATTGGAGGAATTTTAAACTTGTGTTTAGAATAGTTGAATAATTGATTTTGTTATGTTGTGGATTCCATATCTGCATTAGCTAATTTAATGATAACTAGCTCTATGTTTATAGATCTATTCTTTACATGTCACGAACAGGCCACTTTATGACATTGTTACAATATTAAAGAAAACTTTAGATAGCCAGTGTCCTGGATCAGCTTTGTGGTGGCAGCAGCTATGTGACAGCAAACCAGGAACTAGATCAAAAGTGCTAGGAGAGCACAGCATTGCTAGAATAATTTGACTATTGGCCAATAAAGATGTTTACTTTGCAGTCAAAGCACTAAAGCAGAAATAAGTCTTATTTAATGTGAGAAACAGTGTGATTCATCCTAGTGGGGCTGCTTCAGGGGTGAATGGGTAGGGGGATGCCACTTAATGTCCAAAATCATACCCCTTAGTGAAACCAGTGAAACTATGAAAATGATACCCCTAGTGAAACCACCTGATGAAAACAATGGGCTATTACCCCAAGGGGTCTTATGCTATGTGATACTGACAAAAACAAAATTTACTGCAACTTACATTTACTTTTTATGCTTTTTGATGGCTCAATTACACAATGTCACATGAAAAGAGAGTTAGATATTGAACCTCCTTTAGTGAAACTGGCTGGAATGTTTAAATCATGACCCCTAGTGAAACTGAGGAGTTGAAAATGGTAACTCCAATCTGTGGCACATGCCGTATAAGGCAACTATGGAAGTAGCCCACCCATGACCTCATACCCGTTATCAAAGCAGAGAAATTGTATAATACAGTACTTTCTTCATATCAACAGCTATCACAATTTACCAATATTGTTCAACAATATACATGTATAAAAGAAATTGTAGGATTTAAGCACAAGATCACAAAACATATCAGTTCATTGGTCACCCCTCTAGCTTGTCCAGAGTCATGCATGACGAATAGTTAGTGACATGCTTTGTTTCAGCTGCTGAAGCGATGTAAAAAGTCTAAACATTCCAAAACCTGCAGTTAGGGAGTCAAATACTGTAATGCTAAAAAAACTCTGACTGCAGCTGCAGCAGACTTAGTTGAAGCTTAATTGCAACTAAACAAAGATTAGGATTTCAAAGTGGAGCGGACAGTGGCCTTAGCAGTATTGGGGACCCCCTGACTAGCTAAGTTATTGCGTCGCTTCAGTAGCTGAAGCAAGGCCTTCTGTTCACTTCGTTTCTATCTAACTATGTATGTATCCATATATGTATGTATCCGGACAAGCTAGAGTGTTTACCGATGAATTGATTTCATTCAAACTTTACACAACTATGAGGTATGCCGAGACATCGAATTAATTTGATTTAGGGCACTTTGTAATTTAAGTCAAAGCTATTGCTTGTAGGAAAACATTCAAATTTGGTACAATGTTTACATGCCTACTGAACATCAACAGTGTCCAATTTTGGCAATTTGCTAATTAAACTTTACCTTCCAGAGAACCATTTTAATTATTTTTCATTCAATTTTTCGACTACAGTTTCAATACTGTTTGAAACATAACTATCAAATTGGCAAATTGGTTATAATAGATTAAAAGTGCTCAGAGAGCACAGCATCACCATATTAATGTTTATCCATGATTATTTAGCCATGTTTAGAAAATGCCCGCAATCCAATGCCAAGAATATAGATGTAGGGTGAATCACACATCAAATAAGACTTTTTTCTGCTTTAGTGCTTAGATTGCAAGCTTCATGTAAACATCTTTATTGCCCATGAGTCAACGTTGTTGTGCTCTCTGAGCACTTTTGATCTAGTTAGGATTTGGTCTGCTTTATGAATTAACATTCATCAGAAATACAAAACTCCAGTTTGATATTTCTGCATTCATTGAATTTAATATATTGATATATATACCTATACATGTGTATTAAATGTTTGGCAGGACGCGGGGAGAGCGAATGCTGTGGCAGGCGAAAGCGATCATGGCTCTACAGGAAGCATCGGAGGCCTATTTAGTGCACCTATTTGAGGACACGCTACTGTGTGCAATTCATGCACGCAGAGTGACAATTATGCCACGAGACATGCAGCTCGCCAGGAGGATCCGTGGACTGCCATATGTCGGATTTTAGTGGCGACTCATGTCGAGTGTGGTTCATTCAGCAACTCGCCATGTGTTTGTGTGATGAACCCAAAAAACTTTAGAAAAAGTGTTTGGATTTGCAACAATTGTTTGAACTGTTTCATGAATCATGATAGATCGTCTTCTTCATACATATATCTAAAAATCAAAAGGACATCCAGAAAATCGTCATTTTTACATGATTTTGTATAAGGTCATAGCGATTTTTTTAACAGATATATGATTTACTCTATGACTCTTTCTTTGAAGTGCTTACAGTAGTAATATTTTGAATGTCAGAATGGAAAATGTAGTATTTAATTTTAGTATTTGAAATTAGTATTGAAAGTCATATAACTTTTTTATTCTTACGAAGGGCCATAATACTCCAATGAATTACCAATACAGAAAAAATTTGGAGGACTGTTACATGAAATGGTACTACTGTAAATATATACAAAGTTAGTAATATAATAATTAGTACTTGTTCTTGATTTCTACGTCGCAGGAACAGTTACCACTGTTATCGAGGCGACGGGGTAATAATATAGTAATATAAAGCTATGGTATTGAAAGTGTAAAGGATTTCCTATTTAGTACTCAACTCAACCTGGCATTTCTACCTTTTTTTTTTATTGATACAGGACCAAAACTTTATTAAAACCAAAAAACCTTAGGAAATTAAATTAATGATTTTAAAAGTAGAACTAAACTCTTGAAAGAGTGTACATTCATACATTGTGCAAGTTGCATGTGTCAATGCCACGTCAGTCACATAATGTTTGCATTCAAAGCAAAAACTGTATTTTGACAAAGAGCATCTTAACTCTTGTGTAATTTTCTTATTCACATTGTAATAATTTCACAACGCGGGGTTGATGACAAGGTTTTTATGTGCCTGGAAACAATCTGCATGTTTAAGGGTCCCCGTATTTTATTGGCTGACTGCTGACTACGTGGCAATATCCCAGCAAGCTTGACAGGAATGCATCTATTGTTTCAAGTATTAGATACTAGTGAACTACCCTAAGTATTCATGAAGCATAACAAAAGTGCCCTTGATCATAGAAATGACAACCATAAGAAATAGATATCAAATTTGAGGATTAGTCTATTGAAATATCAGTGTTATCAGTGTTAAATTGATCAATGTTCAACCTAAAAGATCATGGGACTTAAGTGAATGAGTACATGAATCTATTAGATTGTACATGTATTATTATTTAGTCATAAATGGCAGCACTTTAAACTTTCCTTCAATGCAATCAGGTGTCTTCACCTTTACGTTTTTATGTTGTTTTATTGCTTTCTTCGTATTGAATTGTAGTTTTAGTAATTTATAGTTTTATAATCATTGTTCAAGTAAGCTTTAAAATGCTATTTCTAACATTACACCAATGTTCAATATTTAAATAATTTATTTTCATGTCACATTGCTGTGTTCTTGTTAAAAGTAGTGTGTGTTTACTTGCACAGTAAAAAAGTTTATCTCAGTTTGGACATCCCTGTGGGGCTGTTATGGATATGTGACCAAATGAAATTTTAGTTACATGTTTAGTGCTTTTATTACTGCCAGTACCTTTGATATCTCATTCGTTATTAGTAACACAATGTACCGGTCATATCTTTGATTTATATGGATAATAGTCAAAATAAAGAGTATATGTTTTTATGACTATCTCATATAAAAAAAATCTTGCCTCAATAATCTTCATACTAAAATATAATATAAATATGAATAATTAAAGGAGATTTTTAAGTAGCATTTTTTATTTATGTTGCTCAATGTAATAATGCATTTGTGAATTGTTTGTCTTTGTAGTTCTTTGATTATTCATTGTGCATTATCTGTAATTTGTCTTGTATATGCAGTAGGTATTCTTTTTAAGAAAATTGTTCAAAAGAGCTGTTGTATACTTGACTGATAGTATGATGTAGAAAGTAAAATTTTGTATGCATTGTCACTATTGGTAAAGCATTGTAGAACTAGCATAATAGATGGTCCTTTGTAAATTTTCAGTTATTTTTATCTGATTAAAAATTTTATATTTTATTAATTTTCTTTGATACTTTTATGGGGGATCTTTTATTGATAGCTGCAGTTTGTATCTACTATCTATAGTGTATGACACAACAGAAACATAGCCAAGGGAAGGTGATGTTAGCGATGTATATTACACCACTAACTGTATTAGACCCCACCCCTATCGTTGATTTACTGAGTTTTCATAGTTATTGTGACCCTATTTATATAATTAGAAATCTAGAAAACTCCCTTAGTTACACATGACCCTTTTTAGGGGGGGAAAAAACTACTGACTATAGATAACCTCCAAACACACGCCTCACAGGGAATTCCGCACTAAAATAATGGCTAAAAAAAGAAAACGAAACAGAATATATAGACAAACATGCTTGCCTTGCGAGAAGGGAAAATATATTCATAGTCTCGAGTTCTTTATTTTATTGTGGAGTCTACCAGAAAAAGGCAACATAACGCGCACGAATAAATGAATACTAATATATTTTATAACGTCAATATATTCGACGATTAAAACATCCAAAATGGCTACTCGTGAGCTAACTCCGTTAATGTCCAAGTTTAGAAACTTCATTAATAGGGTAACGCATTTGTAAATGTATAATTATAATATTCTAACAAATAGGGATTATAATGTTGCGTCTCAAGTGTTTAACATGGGATATACGTATCCATTAAGATACTGTAATTTGAAAGCCAAGGTGGAAATGTCAAACATTTAACCTCAAATTTTCGAGGACAGAGTACAGTACTCTGCTAGATCTACTAGTACTTAGGCTTAGCACTTTAAATTGACAGTCTTTCTTCTACTGTTTTCACAAAGTAGCACCCTATGTATTTCATGCATTATTTCAAAATTTTAAAATAGAGTTTATCAAACACCAGCATGATTGAATTGTCAACACATAAGATCTACGCTTGTCTAAACGAGTCTAACGGGACTTAAATTTTACATTATGCTTAGGGACTTGATAAGTAGTGTTTCATACATACAATGAGATGACTTTTAAACAATAGCAGTTATTCAAACATTTCAATATGCCTAATTAATCAAGCGTAAATATTTCTTAACATCACACAACAGTCCGTAAATAATGTACAAACAGCAAGAGCAGACCGAATGATTTTCGTCTGACGTCTGCTGTTAGAAATGCAGCTATGTCTTAAGAAAATCATTCAATTATGTAATAATCACATGACCTCATGCTTTAGTATACTATCACACGACTTTTTGTAGCATATTACATGCTCTGTACTTATGTGCTGACAGTAAGTTCATGGTGTAACATTTTCTATCTTCACTAAAAAAAATGGTACTGTATATCAAAATGAGAATTATAGGAATAATGGAGCTTTTTTTTCTGCCAGATCCACATTGTAATTTTCAATAATCCGATTGGGTTACATAATACATGTCAGGGGGAATAAAATAAGAATTATACTATGGCAAACCTAAACACAAACCAATTGTATATTCAGATTATAATTCTATAGCTTGTATATTTTCCACTTTATTTTTGCAGAGAGAGTTGGTCAACCATTTGAGATTTGAAGGCCATAAAATTGCTAAAAGGTAACAAATTTGATAGAAAATGGACAGTATAATTTTCCATTTGAAAAAGATGTTGATCATTTTTTGAAGGAATAGTGTACATATAGTAAATTTATAAGAAATTGAAAAGGTCTCTAAAGAGATGAAAAGCTTTTGTGAAATAAATAGATTTTAACATTCTACATATTATATGTTAGAAAACTAATGTGGTAGGAAAAGACTACATGAAATGAAATGATCAATTTAAGTCATGTGTGTAGTAATATTTTGGGATTTTTTACAACTATTTTGTCTAGATTCTTTTCTATTTCATTTTGTGTCAATATTAGAAAACTCTTCTTGAATTTTCTAATTTGCCTAAATTGTGAAAAGCATCCAGACCAAATTTGAAATATTTGCAACTGTTTAGAAAAAGAACCTCAACACAGCAGTATAATTATATACATGTGGAAATTATGATAAAGAATGCTATTAAGTAAGTATCAATTATGTGTGATAGTTTTTTCAATTATTTTTATTATTATTTTTTTTTTTTAGAACTGGGCCTCCTCCTAAACTTCCCCTCGGTGCATCTGGTCATATTGCCAACAACTATTTCTACACGCGTGATGGTCGACGTGAGGCTAACCCACCATTTGTGACATATGAGAGCCGAATGAAGGAGTTAACAGCAGGGGCAGACGCCAGGTTAGTGAAAGCATAATGTGGATAACCACATATTTGTATAATTCAAATACAAGAAATATTTGGTGAATTTGACGTGATGTACATACATATTTAGAATAATAGATTGATAACTAATAATGAATAATAGCCATATTGATGGTAGTGATATTTAGTGAATCCATATGGCAATGTACAAAAACGAGAGAAATAGTAATAGCTTGTCGGTTTGTCTTAGGGTAAAGCTTTAGTTTTTAAGCTCATCAAAACAGTAAGAAGTAATAAGTTTATGTACTCAAAACATTTTGTTAATAGCCACTTCCTGCTAAAAATCAATGCATGATAGTCGAGGAGATTTGCATGTTTAATGCCATTTCTAGTGTTATTGCTTCTGTGGAAAAAATATCACAGAACTATATTGATTTTGAATTTCTTCTTTGCAGTGGTCAGACTGCACCATCAACAAGAACTGCCCTACCAAAGCCAGGATTCGGTGTTCCAGACTGGCAACAATAATCTTCAAATGTGTCAAACAAACTGCATTTTAATGGAAACCAAATTCCAACTTGGTATAATTGATCCTTGACTACACACTTATATTGTACATTGTCAACCGGAAAACTCATCTGTGATACATCTATAATTATATCTTAATCTATGATATTTTGTCATTTCATTCAATTGATTGGGGAAGTTTAATACAATGTACATGGGTCTAAGGTAAAAGTAAGTATGTATTTTTGTGGCAATATCCACCCACAGTTGATGTGTGGAAAGTATTTGTTTAAGCAAAGGTAATAGATATTATGAATAAAGGTAAGAAAAACCAACATCTCTTGAATATTTTGATCTTGATATCAATTTTTACTGGAATAATAATAATCAGAAGTTTTTAACTGACTCAAAAGGACAATAAAGAAATTAAATGGAGGTATTTTATTTAAAAAGTCTACATTAAATAACATAGTTTTCATATAATAATTAACAATATATCCCACGAAAGTTTGTACATCTATAGATAAAGAATATATATAATTTTAGAACATTAAAATGTTGAGGTAAATGAGGTAGACCTTTCAAAATATGCATTTAATTTGCCATTATTATTGTCTAGGTTGGGCATCAAATGTTTATTAAAAGCATATTTTGCAAGAGCCTATATTCACAGATCTTTGAACAAATGAGATTAGACATACAAAGTATGATAGTTGTTGACATATTTTGCCATTTAAAGTGGAAGTCATTAAAATGTCATGATTATAAAGATAACAAGAACTCAATTTGAGATCAAAAACACAAAAATGTTCACCAATGCATTATAAATTCAGTTGTCTAGCAGAAACCCATAACTCCAGGAGTTATGGTTTCTGGCTTTAGTAATATAATAAAATTGTGATACATTATGAAAAATATATTTAGTGGGAAAAAGAGTACAATTTTGTGAGGGTAATTTCATTCTTTAGATGTTTATATGTATATAGAAACAATCTTGAACATGCGATGGAACACTTCCATGTTACTGTAATAAATATATAGAATTGTTAGATAAAAAAACATCAGATAAAAGAATAAATCAGCTGTAAAAATGGCACACTAATTGTACATGTCCACATGTGTATATTCTTACATGTACACATTCAGAGGACTTGTACATTTCTTGTCTTATAATGAGACAAAGTAACATCACTTATATGATTATAAGTCTAACGATAACATGAAACAAAAGAAGAAAAACGAAAACTATAAATCTAGTGTCAACAATTGTTTGAAAACCTTCATGTAAATTAAAATACAAAAATAATCATTAATAAATCAAATTATTTCTTGCGTTCAAATTAATAAAACGCTCTCCGACTCAGAAGAATTTGAGCAACAATAACAATTCCACAAACAAAATTCACAAATAACAACATGAATGTTTAACAACAATAGTATTCTTATTTACGGCAACATTTTTCATTAAAATGTTTAATTGAAAACAATTTAGTTAATGACCAATTTTCCCACCATTTTAATGGCCGTTTCAGATGCTACCAGGCAAATGAATGAAAATGTATTAAAATGTACAATGCCTGTTGCACTCTTATCTCAAACTACTAGATCTAATCTGTTATCTACAAAATTTGCCTACATCTTATAAAGCCTATTACATGAGATCTTTTATCATGAACTATAATATAAATATGCTAGTTCGTTTTCACAAAGCTGAGAGAAACTGAAAAATATATATATATATTTGAAATGCAAATACAAAAAAAGATGAAAAACTGTTCTTGTTCAGCAAAAAATCGTGTATAATGGTACATTCTTGTTACATCAGACAAAAAATATTCAGCATTATGACATTTTTATGCATCATTTAATTTGCAAACAAATTATGCAACTGATAGTTTCAAAATAGCTACAATACTCTACAAAAATACAATACATGTATTAGCTGAACATCACAATTGTCCATCACCTGTACATACATCTATGTAAATACATCTACCAGTCACATTCATCCTATTGTTGCTAATCACTTATATATGAACTATGTTTTACCATATATACAAGATATAAAAATACTTGAAAATTAAACATAAGTAGGATATTTTGTATTCTCAAAACATAGGAAACATATCGGTAGTCATTGACATAATCAATACCCACATCTATAGACAGCATTTCATCGTAAAGAAATGATACCATCAAAGCGAAGGGATATTGTGTTATTTTAATATGTAATAGTTTATTTTTTTTAATTTATATCATATACATGTAATATCCGTCATTCTTTTAAAAAATAGGACCACCCGTTGATGGACATATACGTAGATTACCTTAATTCAAAAATCTTAATTCTGATAATAATGGCATAAGCATTATAGTTCTAATAAATTCAACAGTTCAGCTAGTAAATAGAAAAATTAATAAAATAAATTTAGCCCTATCAACTGTACAATGTACAAACATATGAATGGAACAATTAAGCAGTAACCTCTACAATAAATCCTATTAATGTGTGTCCTGCCAGTTATGAAGTCATATGTACACAATGATTAATATAATCAAAGCATCGTCTAGTGAAGAGAATGTGAATGTAGATGAAGTCACAACAATCTTTAATAACCAATTTTAAAATATCACACTGTCACTTTTGATGCAACTATTGTCTAGTGTCAATAAGGCAGCACACCTGAATTATTGGCACTGTTGTTGCACGTCTATGACATTGAAGTATGTTATTGCTGAGGATGCATTCTATGACTATTACAAGGCATGGTCTGGTTTTGAGAGAATGACACCCTTCTAAATATGCAATAGTGTCATTGGAGGAGGAACTATCTATGACATAACGTCCTCATCAAGCTCTGTAAGTGTGATGTCGTAGAGGGCAGCAGCGGGAGTGTTGTGCTGGGTGAGAGTGATGATGAAGGTGGCTTCGTTGGAGTAGTGAGCGATGATGTTATCGTCCATCCGCACCAGGATGCTAGTAACAACAACAAGGATGTGGTAACAATGAGCATATGATTCTTTTTTGTGGAGTACTGTATATGTTATCATTTTCATATGTGTGCTTAAATTTAATGAATAGTCAGGTAAAGTGTTAATTTACGTTTCAAAAAGAGAATGTGATTCAATATTCTATTAACACCTTTACAATATACCAGGTATTTATTTATTTATAACCATGATTATGTGAATTTTTTTTAATGATTTTATGGTTACAATAACATGTGATACACACCCTTTTCTGGATTTCTTAAACACATTCTGAACATTCTCGATGGGAATGTTGTATTTCTCTTCCACCTATAACCGAAAAATTGATACATTCAGGAGATTAAAAAGAGCTACAGACAATAATCATGCAGACATTGATATATATTATTGACAATTTATGATTCAAATCTTTAATATTTTAACTTTTAGGTGATTACATGGATTATTGATGAATTTTTTTTTTACTTGCATAGAAGTTTCCTCTTATTGAATGCACCAATTTGACATCTTTAATGTTATTGAACGGGCTATATTTACCTATTATTTGGAATTTTTGCAATTCTATGCAAATAATATTGGCTATATACATGAATAGAGGCAAACTTACAGCTTTGAGTAGTGAGTGTAGGTTTGCTGAGGCGAGCAGTAGAGCTGTGAACACCATTTCTTGCTCTTCTCTCACATACAGCAGCACTAAAAACAGCATTGACCACATTGTATGGATGTAAATATTATCACAGAATGATGATTTAAGACTCTAGAGTGCTTATTTACACAAAATATAAAAACCATATACAGATTTTATGATTGCATGATATTCAAACATAAATCATTAGTGCTCCAGTCATTTTAATCCTTGGAGCCTTATGATATCTGTGTGATCTACAGTATGAATGAACAGAATCTGATGTGATGTAAATTTCCACCTAAAGCAGGATCCAATAGATTGAAAAATGAAATTAAATAGTAAAATAATAAATGTGAAATTTTCATAAAAGAAATTGTGTTACAGAAAACATGGATATTCAACTAGATAAAGTTTACAATAATCTTGTTTGATTCTTTATTGCATTTTTGGACTTTGGAATATCTGATTATAATGTAATCAAGTAATTAGACCTATGACTCCAAGTCAGGTTAAGACTATATCACATAGACTAACTCACTAGTTCACACTAGCTATCACCAGAACTAGGTAGTAGTGTGGACGAGTGAGTTAACCTGAGCTGCTAGGGGATTTGGTGATCTATTGTCATGGGTTGGAGTCCAACCGGAGACTTTGTGATATAGTCCAAACCTTCTAGTTCTAGTTGATGATCCGCAGACCTCATAACGAGTATTGCGCGGATGGAAAGACCACCTTAGGTAGACATATCTGCTAGCTACCTATTAAACGAGTCTACAGAGACAGCTTCTGCCACGCTGGCAGGTTGGTCATTCCAGACAGGGACAGTACAGAGTGAGAAGGATTCTTTGTATTCCACTGTTTGTGACTTGATGTGCTTCGGTTTCCACTGGTGCTTTGCTCATGTGCATGTAGGTCCAAATCTTTGGGGTCTTGCATGTCTATTTAAATTCTTATGGAACAGACCAAGTCTGGATGCTTTTTGTTGAACCTCCAATGGATCCAGAACCAGAACATTTAGCATTCCCGTGACTTGGAGTCATAGGTCTAATGACTTAATTACATATGATGGATAAAGTTTACCTTTTATCGTACATCTGTTTATAATTATATTGGTTTATAAGTAAGGGTAATACCTTGTGAGTCCTTCTTGGTGTAACTGTTGCTGCGGAAGCGTTTTCTGGGCAGGAGAGCATCAGTAGATGAGTCCACACTGAAGCAACACAATGGATTTATGTTAATTTGACAGTGGTGTAAAAACACAGAACATAGATAAGACTAAAACTTATGGATGTGTTCATGTTGCTCTCATATATGCATTGTTCTATCCATAGATATATCACATTAAAAATTATATTTAAGTTGAAATACTCTTAGGTATACAGTGGAAACCGTCTGGAATGTAGACAACTTCAGGATAAGTGAAGTGTCCACATAAGACAGGTGTCCTTAGATGAAAGATTCCCACATAGAAAGGTTCCACTCTATGAGAAATGATCTAGAGCAGGGTAGATCCATATATCTATATGGTAGTAATCATTAAATTAAACACGTACCCGGTCATAACCTGAGGAGGCCTATAACTCGTCATATCTGATGACGACGGTGTGGTTTCATCGGTCTCTGGGCTGGGTACAAAGAAGGCAGGTGGTTTGGAGAGGTCTGCCATGTGGTAGAAGGCAGACGTGTCACATGCCGGGTGATACACCTCTTCGAGGCGACGCCGGCTTCCTGTAATTGGCAACAACATATGTGATATCTTGAGAAATGATATAAAAAGATAACGCCTGTTCTGGTCAATGACAAAACACATATATCCAATAAGAAATCATATTGATAGCTAATTCTAAGTGGCTGTCGATTGATCAAGTTAAAAAGCCTAACACTCCGCTGTGGTTCTCACCTTGCATCTCGGCAGCCGCCTTGGACTTGGCCTCCTTCCGTCTCTCTTCATCACGAGCCTTCCTCTCCGCTCCCTGCATACCACAAAGAAAGAAGTTTGGTCAATTATGGTTTTGGTAACAGACGTTCACTGGCACAATTGCAGGGTAGAGGTAAGGAGGCTTTCTTCCTTGCTGACGTATCGTTGGAGTAAGTCCTGGATCCACATGGACAGTGAGTTGGCATGTCTAGCATATATTTTATGATAAGTGGCAAAATTGTAAGAACATTGCAGATCTGACAATGGTTGACACTACTCTTAAGACTGAATTATTTTTAGATGAACACAATGTGACAACTTCATAATAAAATCATATTTTGACATTAGATAACTCAGAATACTGCTTATTTTCAATGCTATACTCTATCCAATGAGAAGCATTGTTGATAATCTGGGAGTTGTATTACCTTATCACAGAAGATTTTCACTTGGCAATATCCGCGGTGAAGTACTGAGTCACATTCTTCTTCGAATGTGTCAACTTGCACATGCAGCGGCAAACCCTAGCAATAAAATGAAAATGCTGTATTTTCTTCTCAGCAGAGAATTA
The DNA here is from genome assembly GCA_019095985.1 of Streblospio benedicti. Lineage (NCBI taxonomy): Eukaryota > Metazoa > Annelida > Polychaeta > Spionida > Spionidae > Streblospio > Streblospio benedicti. The sequence goes on from CM032664.1 coordinate 5,662,653, forward strand.
GCGCTATCATGCTTGAAATGATGGAAAAGTACTCGAATAAACAGCTATCACAAGAAATGTGATAATAGAAATGTGAAAAAAGGATTTTTTTTATACTAATACTCTAGTGCCGTTACCTACCTTGACACCCTTTTGGTTGCTGAAGTCTGTGCTGAGGCAGTTGATTGACAGGCTGATGGTTGTGCTGCTTTCACGTGGGTTCCATAGAACAGACACAGCATTATAAGCGATCTCAGAGATGTCACATGTTGCAATGCCTTCAGTGTTTTTTGTGTCTGAAAGGAGAGTTAATATCATGAATTTCTATCATGCTACATACAAAGTTCATAAAACTGGTAATTAGATAGTTGACAATCTTGAATTCCTACATTGGTTCAGCGACTAGAGTCTAGGAGCAAATGAAAACATCTAACTTCCAAGACATTTTGGAAGGATTATAGACATAGAGTCTATCTTTCATCCACAAATGATTGTAATTGAAATTATCATATCAAAATATGATGTGTTTGAAGAACTTTGTACTGAGCAGTTTCCACTTCAAATGGGTTCTATTTGGCTTTTACATATTATTGATGCTCACCTATATCAAGGATCCTCTGTTTCTCTGTGTGTTGCCGACTGTGCCAGAACTCCCACGCCTTCAATTGATCAAACGTTGATTTCTCCTCACGAAACGTTACCACAATCACAGACTGTAATCAAATTTCACACATTTTTCTAAATTCACGTTCATAGCTCGAAATGCCAAAGGTTTATCCATATTTCCCTGTATGCAATCGTAAGGAACCTTACGTTGACGGAAGATTAAAGTACTTTCATTAGTTACAGTTAAGATTCAGTGATTAATCCAGCATAGAGTCATAATTTAGTGCTTTCTACCCTCACCTTAAACCTTGTTTTCAAAGGCAAGATGCCTGGAGTTTTGTGCTTGAGGACCAAATTGTAGAACTGGCCTAAAAATTGCAAAAAATTAATTTAGCATCTAAATGTATACCTGCATAAAGTTACCAGTATAATATATTGTACAGTTAAGAATATGTTGGTAACTTTCACATCCATATTAATCAAAGAGTTTACATACACGTATGTACATGTACATGTACCTTTTATAAACAGTGAATCAAGATAGCACTAACCCTTGTTGAGGTAGGTGATTCTGTCCTCATGGATCTTTTGACTAGTGGAGGTGGGAGTGTCTAGGAAGTAGTGAAATAGGCACAGCTCTGGGTCTCTGGAAAAGTCAGGTCACATTCAAATATAAATTCAGTGATATGGAAATTTCAAGTTATAAATTCTACTATGACTTAATCTTAATGTGCATTCTTTTATTAAATTTTGTTTAATAAAAAATAACGATGTTCTAACTTTATTTCACCCGAAAAATTGCTAGGAAATGATTTCACAATGTGACTTATACTAAGTATTCCTTGATCCACATCGCTGCTATGACAATTGCAACTTAATATATCCCATCACTATAATATTGTTGACAATATCATTAGCTTTTAAAAACAGCTATTGAAATGATATGGTAAAGCATATATACAGGTATACTTGTGACTTTGGGTTGTAGAATACATAAAGATACATGCAGGGAACTTCAAAAGAGATTTATGCATTTATCACAATTTTGATATACAGTGTACATGTATGTGTCAAGTGTGTCTTTTTAAATAATAGATGTTTTATACTTCGAATATATGATCATTGTAAATTAAACAATCATGCGAAAGAAAAGATTTATTTCATCTTATTTTTTCTTTCTATTTCAAAATGGTTTCTGAATCACATACCACTCAGATCGGCCAGAAATGGTGTCACACTAAAAGGAAATTTATGTAATTTTGAAAATAAAAACATTTGGAAAACAATACCTATGGATGAATTGTGTCTTTAAAAATTATGCCTAAATATATTTTATGGGATGATTCTCATTGGAAGAAACATGCAACTATTCATAGTTTACGTTTAGTTTGAGCCTTGTTGATGTTGTGATGCGTAAATCTAGTGCAATTCATCAATACATGTAGCTTTGATGATACTCACATTTTTGGAATGGTGTACACTAGGTTTGACAGAGGACTCTTTGGCGTCGTGTGCCCTGAGCCAGCCCCAGGTGTCCTACAAATACAAAAATTGTAAATATCGTAGATTATGACCCATATACTGTAATAATGTGGAGAGAGATATGTGCAGGATGATACTTTGACAATCTTTTAGTTTTCAAACATTTACCTATACTTATTTAAACATTCCCTCCAAACCTGCAATGCTCTCTCAGGAACCACTTGTACTAAATAGCAATTAATAGTACTTATCATAGTTAGTACAATCCATGGTGTTCCAATTACAGAAACATTTGACTCCAAAATGGTGCCCTTTACTCTCGCCTTTACTGCATGTTTGAAATATATCACATTTTCCATACCTCCTCTTGGTGATGGTCTGCTTGCTGCCAGCCTGGTCCCCAGAGGCTGGTGGCTGTAGTGGGAGTGGCAGCTTGCCCGGCCTCACTGCACCCGCCCCAGGGGGAGGCGGCCGGTCAAACACAGCAGATGGCGCCACCTGTAATGCAACAATCAACTGACAATTGTTTTGAGTATACAAAATGAGTCAACCATGAATACAGTCGGCTATCAAATGTGCCTCTAGTAGATTGAGAATTAACAAAAATGGCAACATTTGAAGTTATAATATGAAATGAAAAATGATGGTGGAACACAAATAGGTTCTTATTGAAGTTGCCAATTTCTGGCAGGCCTTATATTTAAGGAAATGCCATGATCAGTTCATGAGAATATCTTTTACACTGCCTACAAGCAACATGGTTTTTATGTAAGCCAAGGTATAGGCATATAATAGATTATATTTGAAGTAGAGCCATTATACCTTAGAATAAAAGAAATAGGTATCAGTCATATCAACTCACCACTGGTGCTAGGGTCTCAGCTGCTGGGGATGGGCATTGTGTCTCATTAAAGCCAGAGTCTGGAGACTTTAGGTCTCCAGAGTTGTACAGCGGCATATAGGGTGGTGGAGATGTGCCAGACATTCCAGATGGGCGAATCACCAGCAGCCGGCTAGCAGCAGCTGAATCCGGGGAACACCGGCTGGAACAGGGACATACCAGTTTAGGCTTGAAATTCATACATTTTTATAACTTTAGTAATGTGTTTGGAAATACTAAATGGTGTAATGTATTCTGGTGAGCTGTGAGTGGTTGGCATTAGAGTTTGCACCTTAACATTTTCAGTAGGAATAGGAGAAAGGGAACCACAGCAAAGAATGTATTGGTACATGTAGTACATTGTCAAAAGAAATTTTATATGCTGTTTAATGAAGTATGGTAATTTATCATTATATGTGATTGTTGAAAAAGTAGGCTTTATGTCAATAACTTTGGTGCTCTTCAGTAGGAACGAATTACAATCATCTTCATAAAATTCCCTTTATGTATGCAGGAACCACATGTGGCTGCATTGGATATCAGAGAGCCATTTAGGAATCAGGAAAAACTTTCTTTTTATGCACCCAAAATTTATAGATTTTTCAGCCATCTGTATATTATTCAAATGCTTAAATAATGGCTGTGCCATGTCACAAATCCATCTATTATGACCAATAAATATAACCAACAGAATTACAGATGGTGATTGCTCCACATGTAAGACACCTGATAAGCGTGACCACATTCACTCCAATCACCCCATAGTCTTCTATAAACTGATGAACAACTACTGAAAACACCATATATATTAAGCACATACAAATGGGTAATTCCACTATACAAAAATCCCAGACGAGAAAAAAAGTTAATTATATGCCAAAATAGAGGAATTTATGTTACACACAATGTTCGGGGTGACATTAGGGTCTTTAGATCAATCATCGAGTGTTTTTTATGGTGTTAAAGTCAAAGCGGTAATTGACATTCGGCATGCAATTCATTGTTGTACTTAGAAACAATATTTTATAGAAAAAAAATCATCTGATAGTTCATTTATCACAAAAATGTTACCCGAGGATGGAATGAAATAACAATAGTTTGAAAATAAAGCAATTTTGTTAACAATCACGGTGTTGTGCCATGTTTAATTTGTCAAGGTTGTTACAATTGGATAGATCAAAGAGGCATTGTTTATTGTTTAAGGCATTTTCAAAAGGTCTTAGCTGTATTATATACAAATTTCCTATTATTTATCTCTACATAGAAATCTTAATGCTGTATATGCAACATAAGTCATTAATTTATCATCAAAATCTTTTTAAAAATCAGTTTTTAAATGAAATGAAACACACCACATTTAGGTCATTTCGTATATTGCATGCTTTTTCTCCACCTTTATAATGTTTTCTTCCTGTAATAGTGAGTATCCTATGGTGTTCTTCATTTTAGGCCTGGCGTTATAAATTATAAAAACCACACCCTTAAATATAGCTGCATATAGTGTCCCCAATTTATGTACTTTTGCATTGATTTACACATCAACTTGAGATGTGCAGGGCGTTGAATAGAATAGCCAAGCTGTGAAAAATTACTTCAATAGTTCACGTCAATCATTTGCTGAAGTCTGTTTTCTTAACATCATTTGTGACCACAACAAGAGAAAAATGGATAAAAAGTAGTTGTAACTTACAAAACGTGACATGATACATATGGACATATATTGAATTAACAGCCTAATTATTATCTCCTATATGTAAAACAAATTTTATTGACTCATTTTAACTCATACTGCATTCTCATATATTTCAGGTTTATGATTCAATTGCAAATTATGATCAATTATTGAAACCATCTCCAAATAGTTCAGTTTGAAAGAGTTTCCCGTAAACATTCAAAGCTCACACGCAGAATTCAAAGTTCGCAACATTAGCATCGTAAGGAACAAACAGATCAATTACATCAAACTCTAATAAAAAGTGGTTTATAGTAAAAAATACTAAACACACATTCATCACCTTTTGGACTTTGGGTCATACATGTAGGTTTATGATGGTTTTTCTTGCCTTTTCACTTTTGAATCGTTATATTCTATGCATGGTGGTTTAATGCAAAAAAGGTAAAAATACCGAATGTGTTGCATATATGGTGCAATATAAGGAATAATGAACTTAGATAATATACATTTTTCACATGACCTATAAACATTTAACTTACTTAATTGTCCATTAATTACATTTTCATGGAAGTTTGTCTGCCTAACTATCTGAAAATCTCACCATCGGTATTTATGTTTATTTCTCATAATTTGCTCTGAATACAAATACCCAATAACCTTCTGTACAAAACAATTGACTGTAGTTGATTTAGTATCTTAATTGTCATATTTTTCTAATTTTTAAAAGGCAGACTTTAAGCAACCGTAGCCAAATTATGTCCCTTTGTTTTCAAATCAATAGATCAACATTTTTAATACATGTACTTTTTTATATATGGCAGTTTGACAAACAAGTATACATACCGGTACTATTCATTTGAAAGAAAAATGAGAGGATAATAGATGTAAAGTATCAGCATAAACAACAAATTTGTGATTGATTTATGACAGTGCAATAAGATATGTTAATTTTCAAGAATATACATCTATGTATTTGCATTATATTAGCAGGTGCCACTTTTGAAACCTATCATTAAAAAGTTGAAGACCCACCATTGTAGTAGAATAATATATTCTTTTTCACATGCTCATATCAATGAAATTAGAATAAATTGTATCCACAAGCAAACATGGGAAAAACACATTAACATTATGCAGTATCATAATGTAATAATTTTCAAAATGAAAGTTCTTGCTTTCTAATTTCATTATTAACACATTTCATATTTGAAACAGAAAATTACTCGAATACAAGTGGTTTAATCAATCTGTTCATTACTAGGTATGTTCCTGATGTGTCTTATACCTGTTTTGGTCTTCACAGCTGGATGTAGACTTTGGTGGCAGTTCATCCACAAATGTCTGGCTGATGGTTTGGTTGCTGGGTGTGGAGGCCTCCCAGTCCATGGGCGATGGCTGAGGCAGCAACAGGTCCGACCCCAGACCCACCCACCCTGGATCCTGATCATGGAGTACATGTTGCTTATTAATGGAACATACAATGTACATTGTATATCTTAATGTAATCAAAATACAGAGGTAAGAATGCATTAGGATAACTTGACATTTACTAAGCATTTTTGCTTATTGGTTAAGTGCTGATACTCTGATATCATAAAGTTTGCGTTTTACACACAATATACACATTTTTCTAAAATGTATGAATTTGTGCTGCTATCACCTGAATCATTGCAGAGGCTGCTGCGGTTGTGGTGTAAGAGGATGATGTGTTGACGTAACTCATTGGGTCACTCATCACCCCAGAATACTCAGATTTGATTGGCTGGGAGCTGAGTGATTGAGACATCTGCACCTCATTTGCTAGTGATTGCACAGAGAGGATGACTGGTGCCTGCGCTGTTTCTGGAGTCATCGAGTTTGCCTGTGGTGTTTGTGGTGTCATAGGAGTGGAAACAACCTGTGAAATAAAAGAACAGAGGTATAATACTGATCATATTATACTCCAAATTCAATAAAACTTTCAATGCTCACAACGCTTTCTTTCTAACAAACCATCATTTAGAAAATGATCGGTGTAATGTAGATTTTCAAAATTATTTTCACAAATTAACAATTGCAAATAATATATAGTTCAAAATACATCTCAATAAAAGTGTCAACTTCTCTTAATCTCCTTTAATATGCTCCCCAATTCAAACAGCATGTATCTAGACAATCATACTGTAGTTTTACTATGCATATCAAAAAAGATATGTAATCTTACCTGTCCACTGTGTGCTGGAGATGCCATGGCCGTTGTATCAGCAGCTGACAGGGTGGACGGTGCTGGCATGGACAATGACCGGTTCACCTCCCCCGGGTACTTCTGTAAAGCACCCTCAGTCGGAGGGTCCTGAGGGGTGGTGGGGGCAGACTGGAAGTTACTTCCCCCTGTGTTGGTGGAAGTACCCAATGTCTGGGCGATGATCTCTTTGAGCTCGGTAAAAAGCCTTTCCCGCTCCTCCAGGCTGTGGCCAGGGTTGGTCAGTTTGTCTTGAAGGACCTGGCAGAACATCACTCAATAATGAAGCAATTTAATGTAGGTTAGGCTATTACAAGGCCTTTAAATGATCTGACATGAAGGCCTACTAGTATTCTAAAAGCTTCTCTATGATTCAAAAGTAAGTAATTTAGTTGGCTAATTTTACGTCATTTGCGAAAAGCACATGCTTTCTAATTATAGAACAGCAGCCTATTTTCAGAGCAGCTGTATAGCTGTTGTATTTGGTACATGTATTTTTTTGTTTAAGCAAGTGGTATTGTTTATTTGTCATAGAGAAGCTTTGATCAAGATGACATACTTAATGTCTTGGCTAATCTTTACCTGTTAATTAATATAAATCACCCAAGCATGCTGCTGCTTCTGTAACCACAAATACCCGACTCAGTTTACAGGGTAACTGATAACATCCCACCCCGGATATATCATTTGCCATATGTACCCCGTATTTGGTTACAGCTTCTGCAGCTGTTGCTAGTGAATACTCTGGTTTTAAAGGCTATAAGAGGCCAGAATGTTCGAGGCTGTTCGAGGAACTCTTTTTTGTAAAAGACCTTATATCTATTAGAGCTAGAGGCTGTCACAATTGTACTTGCTCTTCATCTTTGCACTTGATATATGGTTTACATGTGCATTGGTTTTTTTTTAAGGGAGAGAGCATAATTAATTGTACATGGAGGGGCGGTCATTTGGTGAGGTGGGATTTCAATTTTTTTGGGTCACAGAAGGGAGGGCGCTCAATTTTAATTTAAAGTGAGAGGGAGGGCAACTCAAACTAAAAAGGTAATATTTTACGCATTTTTGTCGCGAATTGATGCATTCTTGCAATATGCATGTTTTTGGATTTAACTGTATTGTAATGTCAACAAGTCAAATAGATTGCTAAGTATGTATTAATTGATCATTGACAGTGAATGATTCAATGCAATACACTTTAAACAGTTTTCAGGCAATCTGTCCAATATCAAACTTTATGATACAAAAGTATGTCATTGTTTATGATATTTATCCAGTTGGCGGGGGGGCGCTCAGTTTCTTAATGTTCATATGGGGAGTGCGTTCAATTTTTTTATCTTGTCAATACCAAATGACCCCCCCTCCTCCCCGTACAATTAATTATGCTCCCTCGATCCCTAGTAGAAGTAAAAATTATTAACTTAAGTACGTAAGTTAACAGTCTAATCTGTGTTCTGACAATGACAGAAAGGCTTTACACATAATACTTATCTTCATTGTATGTTAGAAAATATTCTAACATATTTAACATTTTCATGACACATGATTGCTAACAGCTAAATTACATTTTCCCCTAATATCTGGCCTTACTTTATATCCTTAGCATTGATATATGTTCTAATCTAAAAGCAGTAGCAAATGTCACCTGTATGATCCTGTTGGTTGACTCAGCATGGTTTGGTGATGGTGGCTCCATCTTGACTTGCTCTTGCGATTCATTCAAGTTCAGGTACTGAGGGGGTTGAGGCCTACAGCCACCTGGCTGGCCCATCCCTTGTTGGGCTATTGATTGTTGTTGGCCAACCAAATACTGGAGTTGAGTCATGTTTTGGGTAGAATGTGAAGCATTCTGACCCATACTGGATTGTACCATGTTTTGTCCCATGTTTAGGGACATAATTTGTGTACCATTTTGCTGAGACACATTTTGCGACACGTTTTGTCTTGCATTTTGCCCAATGTTTTGACCAATGTTCTGAGTTAGATGTTCCATAGCTTGCCTTGAGTTCTGCACAATATTTTGTCCAATGTTCTCCATCCTATGCATTATGTTCTGTCCACCATTCTGTCCTATGCTGTGTCCTGTGTTTTGTCCTTCATTTTGTGACATGTTGTGAGGGCCACTATAGGCTGGAGGTGGGTGATGCTGTGCCACTGTGGTAGTAGCTGGGACCATAAGGCTGGCTGGAGGCTGGCTGTGGAAATGGCTGATTGGTGTCTGAGAGTATTTCTGCTCAGTGGTGCTTGAGAGATCTAAGCACGTACTTGCAGCTCCAGATCGCAGCGGAGGCAGATGAAAGTTGTGAGGGCTCTGCCTGGGAGCTGGTGATGGAGCAAGGGAGGTAAGGGAGGGCAGGGTGACATTGACAGGGGCGGGCTGGGTCTGAGGCTCTGCCAAGGTGGGCAGGGAAGCTTGGGTGGTGGTGGACGAGGAGGCTGGTGGGTACCAGCTGGAGGCAGGAGGTAGGGGAGAGGCAGGAATGGACCCAGATCCCCTTGAAGAGAGTAAGGTGGCTGGTGAAGGGAGGGGAGATTGAGCAGGGGATGAAGGCATGGAAGCTGGGTAGGATGGGGTCATTGGGTTGGGGGTAGGAGGGAGAGATGAGCTACCGAGGGAGCTTGGTGTAGCAGGTAGGGACAGCGGAGACATAGCATCTGATGCCTTCATTGTACTTGGTGATTTGATAGAATCTGATTTGGATGTGGTCTGGCCTGGGCTTTTTCCTGATTGCTTTTGAGCCCGTTTTGGTGTCTTCTTAATAGGAGTATCTTTTTTGCCCAGGCGATTAATAGGAACATAAACACCATTTGTACACACAACATGAACAGCATCAGGCATCAGCGGATTGGAAGCTTGTGATAAACTAGCTGTTCGAGAAAGATTGGTAGGCTGACTCAATGGCTCCTGATTCTGCCCTTCGTTCCTCTGTTCTTTCTCTTTATCCTCAACAGGTTTGTCATCTTTCGGTAAATTAAGCCCAGGAAGGAAGGCTAGAAGCTGGGGAGGAACTGGCATCCCAGGAGGGAAAGGGTATGGTAAACTTATGGGACCATCAGGTGTGAAACAGATCACACTTGTGGGAGGGTTGCCCTGAAGAGCAAAGGTGATCACAGAATCTGATGGAGCGGCAATGGGAGTGATCACCTCTTTCTGCGATTGCGAAACAGCTGGGAGTTGTTGGGAAACAGTTGATGATAGTTGTGAAAGAGATGATGGTTGATGCGAGACAGGTGCTGATTGCTGAGAAATTGATATCACCTGATGGTGTGCACCTGATGTTGGTTGATGTGCATTATTTGTTGGCACACTTGTTGGAATGTTTTCCTGCTGCTGGTTTTGAGGTAGTTGCATTTGACCATGGCAATGTTGATCTGTACCAGAGTATGATTGCACTTGATCATTTTGAAGTTGAGACTTGTGAATTTGAGCACTTTGAGATGCATGGACTTGAGATATTTGGTGTTGAGACATTTGTCCTTGAGATGAATGAACTTGCTGCTCTACAAAGCTTTGCGATATTTGACTTTGATGCATTTGACCTGAAGCCATTTGAGCTTGAGACATTTGAGCTTCATGTGTATAGCCTTGATTAATATGCACTTTGTGGCTGTCTGTATTTCGACTGATGGAGATAACAGTTGGCTGTGATACAGCCATCATGTGGGCATCATGATTGTGGGAGGATAGCGATGAATTATGGGAGGTAACTGGAGCATTGCTGGACCTACTTAGTTGTGGAGAATGGGATTGGTTAGGCCACTTAGGTGGCGTAAGCTGAGCCATGGGAGGTGGATGTGACTGGGTGATTGTGGGAGATTGGATCACAGATGGAGTTGGTGTTGCATGCTTCAGAATCTGCCTAGGATGAGATGGGACCATTGGAAGATTCGATCCAGAACTTTTTGCTGTGCTCTTCATGGCTGATTTATTGTCAGGAACCAGCTGCTGTCTGTGTAAACAGAATGGCAATTCAACTTTCAAATAATAACATGAAGGTGGCTTCAAATGCATATGGACAGTTTTCATTATCATTATAACATACAACTGTTTAACCTTTTGACCAAGTAATTATGTTAAAGGATTTTTAATATAGGATAATGAGAGCTTTTTGCACTTTCCTACTACAGAATTGATACAAACACACAATTATTCTTTACAAGAGTATATCTGATATTTACTACCAAACAAACTCACTTGGCATTAGAGGGTGCACTGCGTGGGCCCCTTCGGGGCCTGCCTCTGCCCGGTCTCCCACGTGGCTTGCCAGTGTGCTTAACCGGGGAGGGGGATGATTCCCAGGCCTCAGGGGTCGGAGGCTGTTTTGGCAGTTCACAGGGGTCATCTGGGAAGGCATAGGGGTCAGACTCGCTGCTTGACCGTCTTGAGGTGTAGCTTGTTGATCGTCTCTGGAAACCAATGTCAAAAGTTTGCATATTTTTATTATAACATTGATGAATGGACAAGTACAAAGAGGTTTGGGACCATCTGTATAACAAGCTGATCTGACCACTGTGATATCGTCTTTCTTTAATAGATTCATTCGAAATAGTCTATCAAACAAAACATGAAGAATTGCTGTCATTCTTTCAATGTCAGACCTACTCTTAAAGCTACTATTTAAGAACCAATGTTCACCCCACACGATGTTATTCCTAACCCTTCACCCTTTGCCATATAAGTTGAAAATTGCCATTCAGATTTCCAAAGTTCAGCAAACATACATTACTGTTAACAATAACTTAGGTTCCTCAGTAATCTCTGCCTTGGGCTGCCTTTTGGCCACAAATCAACCACAGTAGAAACGCCAAAGATTACCAACATGGACATGGATCAAGTCCTCTTCTTAAAGGGATGCTTAAGGTGGATGTTGTGTCAGGAGAAAATCTTCATTGAAGTCAGGAATAGGAGAAATGATTCAATTGTGAATAATTGGTGATAACAGGTGTGGTCACTTCATGATCGCTTGCTGTACTCTAGCTCTGCCCATGACCCCTGGGAGAAGAACCTTGAATGTTCACGCTCACTTGTCTGGCCCCCGCTAATGCACCGTGACATGAGGAGCATGACCATTGTGATCACCATAATCATATTTGTGATTACAGGTGACTAGCTTCAACAACAGAACCCACCATTAGCTGAAGTGCTTGAAATTAATGCAAGGTCAACATGTTTTGATTGCAAAACTACTTGTTTAATGGTTTAGTTGGACTCCTTTTGATATCAAGGTTGGTGCTTGAGTTCTGAATGTCAATTACAAGCTTGTTATACAAATTCCTTTACTCATACCCACTTTTGCATGCATAATCCTTTTTGTTTTCAAATAAATCATTGTTTGAACAACCTCTCTAAGAACACTTCAGAAGACCGGCAGGAAAATAGTACATGTTCAGCATGTGGCTGCCCGTGAAAATAATGGGCAACTAATTTACATTCTTTCATTTTATTTTCTCTTTCACATCTGGTGCAATTTCGTGTATGATGAGTATCTTTTAACTTCAATACTGATACCACTCTGTACTTCAACATAATCGATTAGATTTTACCAATATGTACAATGTACATTAATAATAGGATTCTAGTTGCTATTTGCAAAATGATCGAAAGCTCTAAACTGTTTTCAACTCTCAAGATCGAAGTGACTAATGATTATCAGGAGCTAATTATACCTTTTGGTATAAATATCATAGTTCAAATACTCCATATCACTGACCAATTTGTCTCACATTTCCTATCTCCCTCAATATTTCAGTCAACTCTCGCCTATGTGTGCCATGACCAACAGCCTCATTCTGTCCTGTAGGTATTCCTCCTAGACAGTCATTAGACACTGCCTATAATGCTGCCCAGTGTGGTGCCGGGGTCATCCTGGTACAGCTTCACTGCCCCAGTGGTCACTTCTGCTAACTGACCATTAGGCTTAGACCCAAGGTGTGAATGATAGCTGTCAATAGTATAGTATGGGCATGCCCTATGCTTCAATCAGTTCTTAGAATTTAGAATTTGAAATTAGGAAACAATCACTAACACCACAATTGATTTGACACTACACACTCGGTATGATTTGCAAGTTTCATAAATTGTAAAATGGGAATTATATACATGTTCATTAAGATTGACATTTAATACATTAATATCTGCTTGACCCACTAATATATTTCAATCGTAAAAGAAAATAACAAACTGAGCAATTATGTTTGTCTTTCACATAAAACATAACTTTTTTTTCTAAAACAGAAATATCAATCCATAAGTCTGAATGATCAAATACAATCTCTTAAATATTATAGTCATTCAAATGGCATTTGATCACTAATGTTGAGGGTGTCACTTTAAACTAACACAATCAGGGTTCAAAATATTCAGACTAACCACAAGAGACACCTCAATGGTGATTGCCCCCTTTATATGTGACCATGTCCAAGGTGTTAATTTATGTCAACTTGTTAATAAGCATTTGATGATATCTGTCTAAATAGAACCCACATTTAATAGGTATTTACTGGCCCCAATGTGAACCTTGTGGTGAAGGGTCACATCAGGTCTTTTCAGAAATTTTCATCCATCCATTGTTAATGTTTGAATAACTATTGTTTTGTAGTGAGATTAAGGTATACTATTTAA
>CM032664.1:5681300-5749274 GCA_019095985.1 Streblospio benedicti
ATTTTAAAATTTTCATTTGAAAATTTTTTAAACAAAAGGGGTTTTTAACTTTAAAACTGGGGGCTTTTCCTTTTTTTTGGCAAAAAAATTTTTTTTTTAAAATTTTTTAAAAAGGAAAAATTTATAAATTTTTTTTGATTGTTTGTTTCCAAAGGCCTTGGGTTTTTTTAGGGTTTTTAAAATTTTGGTGAAATGTTTCAGTGAAATTCCGCTGAGGTAAGTTTTGATTTAGAAACATTTTTTATTAAATTTTCCCCGCAAGTTTTATGGGGGTTTTTCCCCTTATTGGTAATTTTACCCTTTTTGCAAGAAAGCCCTACCCAATTGTTTTTTAAAACCCCTTTGACTTATAATGGCCCGATGGACTCAAGACTTTGGAAAGAACCCCTTTTGGTGTTAAAAGGTTAGTGGACGAACCAAGTTCTGTAAACCTCACGGGGGTTCGAACCCCACCAACAAAAAATTTTAGCTAAGCACAGCTTCTTGAAAACAGGGGGAAAGAAATGAACACGGCAAAGGGGGAAAATAAACATTTTTCATAAAACAGACCTTAAAGGTTGAAATTTAAACCCCCTTTCCCCAATGTGGGTTCGAACCCAGAGGTTATTTTTGTTTAATAACAAAAATTTTTTTTGAAATATTACAAGAAAAAGCTTAGTATGAATCTAATACCATTTACAGCCAAAACTTTTTTATCATAAAATTTTAATTTAAAAACTTAACAGTTGACTATTGGGGTCATAATATTTTCCCCTTTTCCCTAATTATCAAAACCCACAACAATTTGGTTGTGTTTGCACGTTAAAAAGCCTGTAAAACCATTTTATTGTTTTGTTAAAAGCCCGAAGTTTAAAGCTTGAACACGTGCCACCCCTAAATCTAATTTTTGGTTAAAATTTTTCGTTCAAACCCCAATTAATTCACCTCTATTTTGACCACCTCTATAATAGGACTTTTTTTCCGGTCTGGCCCTTTAAAAAATTATTCAATGAAATTTCCCATATAAATTATAAATTTTTTCATTGCTCACCAAACACGGGATCCCGGCCCTGGCTTGTCAAAGGATGCTGGGAAATTGTTTTAAAAAGACCTAAAGCTAAAACCCAGTTTTTTTAAATTGCTCCACCTGTTCAAGTATACGGCATTCTTATCACCCAAAAGCCTGGGGCCCCCCTTAAAGGGTCCGTACCCTTTTTACCGCATAGACTTGACATGTGGCTTTTTGGGGGGGAGTGGATTTACCAATAAAGGTGCGAAGTGATTTGATTTTGGCCCAGTTTTTTGGAACTTTTTAAGGCAAAAACCTTTGAACGATAATGGGTTTCTTAGACCCCTCAAATTGTACTCTGACGTTTCTGGATTAGGTTTTTTCTGCAGTATGGGGTCACATTGGTCCAAAGGAAAATTTAATCAGGGCTGGAGCATTCTAATCGCAACAAATAACTATTTTCCTTTGTGGCATTGTATCAGTGGGCTTGCATCAACCTTGCGCTTTGATTGACGATGAAGTTCGTCTTGGAATCAATAAAAAACTTCCAGGGGATGCTTTTTTTTTGCTTAAATTTTAGTATTAGTTACATTAAATCAGTGTACAACATGTTTTACCCATTTAGGGGATACCAGTTTTAAAATTTAAAAATATGTAAACTTCCCAAAAAACCTATCTTTTTACTCATTGTATGCTTTTGTTTAATTTCGGTTGTTGTATTCATATGTTTTTACGTTTTTTTTATTGTTTGAAGCACCCTTGGGTTTGGTTTTTCGGGTTTCCCTTCATAAGGATCCAGTTTGAGATTTAACTCAATGTAATCTTCATTACTCAAACAACCTTCAATTCCGTCATGGGGCTTTTTTTTTTAATTTCTGGTCTTTGTTTCCCTTGTATCCACAATTTAAATATTTTTTGGGACACGCCTTGGGGGGGTTTATGGTATTTTTTTTTATTGTTAACCCCCCTAATTTCACTGGTGGAATTTGGTTGTTTTTTATTGGTCAATAGTGACCTCTTTTCACTTGTAATGTTTATTCTGACTTAACCCAAATTTTCCCAAAAATACTGTAGTGGTCAGTATCCCTTTTACTGTTTGGTGTTTAGAACCGGTAACCGTGTATAATTTTCCCTTTCTTTCCCCCCACCACCACCCTTTTAAGTTTGTGTGTGTGTTTTTTATGTAATTTTAGTGTATTGCATCATTTTTGTATTTAATTTTTTGGTATTCACTTTTTTGTATTTAGTTGGGTTATCTATTTTCAGATTTTTTCCCCCCCTTTTTTCCCATTGAATTTTTAAAAGGGGGGTTTTTTTAAAACAGCCCCTTTTTAAACAATGTTTATTTTTTAAACATCTTTTTAAAATTTTTTTTTGTTGTAATTCTGTATATATCCCAGCATAGTGACTTGGACAAGGTTTGTTCCATCTATGTGATTTGTTTCTTTACCTGTATCTTGTTATATTCTGGGTTGTCGTTTTTGTCCCCCAAACCCAATTACTAATTAAAGTCGTCAGCATCTTCAATGCTGACATTTAACCATTCATCTGTCTTTATTTTCAAAATTTACATAGCTAGGCTTTTCGCCAAAAAAGTCACAATAAAAAAAAAATGTTTCTGATCAGACACACTGGTGCAAATTTTTTAAAAATTTGTGTTAAAGATAATTGGCCATACTGAAAGAAATACTTTCGTCATAAGATAACTTTTTTTTATCGACAGATAAAACCCCCGCCGCTTGTAGCTAGTCTGCTGGTTTGATAATTGCGTCACTACATTCTGGGATTTGTTAAAAAAATAAAAATTTTTTCCCCCCCTCCCACCATTCTTCAGTCAAAATTGTATATATTTAGGGTTTGATAAAATTTATATATTTAATTTTTTAATTTAAAACAGTTTCTGTTATCTGTTTGCATTTACCCCATAGTATAATATTTGGGAGGCACACAAAAGGAAGTAAAAAGCCTTTAGCCGCCCAAAAAAAGTAAGCTTTGGGAGTCTTAAAAAGTAAAACTGCAAAAATTTTGGGATCTCCCCAAAAAGCCAAGGCATAGAAAAAATTTATCCTGTGGTTCCGGGAACCCTAGCTAACCGATTTTAACCCCCCAAACCCAATCTTTTTTTGAGTTTTTTAAAAAAAACTTTGAACCCATGGTTCAGACATAAAAATATACTAATTTTTGCGATCAAAAAAAAAAACATATGTAATTCATCATTTTTGTTTTTTAATTTTTCCACCCTGTTTGTGTGTGCGGGCACTTTCGTTTTTTATGTGGGGTAAAAAAAGTGGCTCCTACCTAACCTAATTTTTTTGGGGAAAAAAATGAAGGAAAAAAAAAAAAATTACCTTTCCTTAATAACCTATTTTTTAAAATCATGTTACCCGGAAAAAACAATCATTTTGTCTAGGAACCTTTTTGTTTAATTTGTACGTGGGGACATGTTATATATTTAAAAACGATAGGGGGGGAACGCCCAAATGGCATGTCCCGGGTAATAAAAAAAACATATTGATTAAAACATGGTGGTAGTATGCATTGTCCATATTATGTTACATGGAAACAAGTACAGAACTTGATTGTACGGGAAATTCATTTCAAAAATTTTAATTCAATTGTCACGCAAGATTTATGGAGTGTATTTACTTTTTAGAGTTGCCTTACGCAATGCTCACACACATTGTTGCATGAGCGGAATTCCCAGCTGTCCCAAGTGTTTCCTTTTTATCGCGTTTGTACTTCAGATAATTAGTTATGCTCGTAATAAGGTTTCACGTGCCAAATCCTCCGTCATGAGTGTGAAGCTTATCGACTTTATTAGATACACATGTATTTGTGGATTTCACATACACATGTACCATAGATTGCTATGAGCAGGAAATGTCAAGTTTCACCATTATTGGTCAATTTTACTCTCACTGTTCTTGCAAGCAAGCTCCTAGCACTGTATTGATATAGCTGAACCCACACCTTCCATTTGACTATATCAAGTGGCCCTGACGGGACTCGAACTGACGACCCAAAGTTGTGAGACCAGAATGATATCATCATCCCAAGCAGTGAGCTGTTAAAAGGTTACTCGGACGAACCAATGTCTCTGTAACCCCCAGCCTACAGGTCGTGGGTTCGAATCCCACCTCAGTACGGAAATTTTTGGGAGGTCTAAGTTTCAGCAGCTTGCTTGCAAGAACAGTGAGAGTAAAATAGAATTCACAGGCAAACTTGGGGAAAAATATGTACAGTTGTTCATAGAATCACAGACCTTAACACGGTTGAAACTTAAAACCCCCAAAACATTTCCGTCCTAATGTGGGATTCGAACCCAGAGGTTACCCTTGAATTGTAATAACAAAAGTTACTTTTTGACCACAGTATTACAAGAAGAAAGCTAAAGTATGAAGTACATAATACCATTTACAGATTCATCCAACATTTTTATCATAAAATATATATCAATTGAAAACTTAACAGTTGACGGATTGGGTTGCTATGAGTAGTGAGTTTGCCCCTTACCCTGGACATTGATCAAAAGCCACAACAATTGCGTTGTGTTATGGACGTTGGAAACATCTCTGTACAAACCGTGATATTATTGTTTTGCTGTAAAGGCCGAAACTTCGAAGCTTCGAACTATCGTGCCATCCCTAAAATCTAATCTCTTAGTTAGACAACTCTTATACAGTTCAAACTCCAATTAACTTCACCTCTATATAAATAGACCACCTCTATAATAGGACTGTTTTTTTTCTCGGTCATGGTCCTTCAAAATTATTCCAATAGAAACTTCCATATAGAGAGTATTATATAGAATTTTCATCGCTGCTCACCAAACACGAGGATACCCTGGCCCTGCGCTTGTCTAAGGATGCTAGGAAATTGTTTTGGGGCCAAAGACCCTAAAGCTATAACCAGTAGTTTTGAATTGCTCCACCTGTTCAAGATATATACGGCATTCTTATCAGCAGCTAAACCTGCACTGGGGCCCCACCTCATACTTATAGGGTCCGTACCTTCTTACGCAGACTCATAGACTTGACATGTGGCTTATTTAATGGGGGGCAGTGGATTTAGCTCAATAAAGGTGCGAGAAGTGATATTGATGTGTGGCTCCAGTTTTTGGAACTTTTTAATGGCAAGGCATTCGCTTTGAACGATAATGGCTTTCTTCAGACTCCCTCAAATTGTACTCTGACGTTTCTGGATTAGGTTTTGCTGCAGTATGGGGTCAGCATTGGATCCAAGGAAGATTTAATCAGGACTGGCAGCATATCATAATCGCAACAAATAACTATTTCCCTTTGTACTGGCATTGTATCAGTGGGGCTTGCATGCAAACCTTGCGCTTTTAGTCCATCTGTGACGATGAAGTGTCGTCTATGGAATCAATAAATAAACTTCCAGGGATGCTATGCTTATGACGATGCTTAGAATTTTAGTATTAGTTACATTAAATCCAGTGTACAACATAGATTGACTCCATTTATGGTAGATACCAGTTGTTACAATTTGAAAATCAATGTAATCTTCCTACAAAACCTATCTTCATTACACGTCATTGTATGTTTCTTATGTAATTAATTTCGGTTGTTGTATTCATATGTTTTCACAGTTTTTATATTAGTTTTGCAAGCACGCCTTGGTTGGTTTGCTGTTCCATTCATAATGGATACCAGTTTAGAGATTATAACTCAATGTAATCTTCATTACTCAAATCAACCTTCAATTGCGAGCACGCCGTCATGGTTGTCGTTTTTTTATTTAATTTCTGGTCTTTGTATTCCATTGTATCCATTCACCTGGCTTTATTTTAAATATTTTTTGCGAGCACGCCTTTTTTGGGGTTTATCTTATTGCAATTTACTTTTATTGTTAACCACCAGTGACCTTCACTGGTGGAATTTGGTTGTATTTTGTTGGTCAATAGTGACCTCTTTTCACTTGTAGTCGTCAGCATCTTAAATGCTGACAATTAACAACATTCATCTGTCTTTATTTTCATAATTACATAGCTAGGCGTGCTCGCCATAAGTCACAATACAAAAAAAAATTCTGATCAGACACACTGGTGCAAATTAATTTCAAATTTGTGTTAAAGATAATTGGCCATACTGAAAGAAATACTTTCGTCATAAGATAACTTTTTGTATTGACAGCACAACAGCTTGCCGCTTGTAGCTAGTCTGCTGGTTTGATATTAGCAGTCACTACATTCTGGGATTTGTTAAAAGATTATCAATTTTTCGTACCCTCCTCCCACCATTC
Organism: Streblospio benedicti; assembly: GCA_019095985.1. Taxonomy (NCBI): domain Eukaryota; kingdom Metazoa; phylum Annelida; class Polychaeta; order Spionida; family Spionidae; genus Streblospio; species Streblospio benedicti. The sequence goes on from CM032664.1 coordinate 5,687,551, forward strand.
TTCAGTCAAAATTGTATATATTTAGGGGTTAGATAAAAATTATATATTTATTGTCTAGATAAATCAGTTTCTGTTATCTGTTTGCATTTACTCATAGTATAGTATTTGGGAGGCACACATTAAGAGAAGTAGGGGAAGTGTACACACACACACACACACACACACACACACACACACACACACACACACACACACACGCACGCACGCACGCACGCACGCACGCGCCAAAAAATGTAAGCTTTGGTAGTCTTAAAAGTAAACTGCAAATTAGTGTATCTCCCAAAACGCCAAGGCATAGAAAAAATTATCCTGTGGTTCCGGTAACCCTAGCTAACCGATTTTAACCCCCTAACCTAATTCTTTTTATTGAGTTTTTTAATAAAAACTTCGAACCTATGGATTCAGACATAAAATAATATACTAATTTTAGCGATCAAAAAAAAATCATATGTAATTCATCATTTTTGTTTAATTTTACCATCATGTTGTGTGTGCAGTCACTTTCGTTTTCTATGTGGAGTAAAAAAAGAAGTGGCCCCTACCTAACCTAATTTTTTGCGGTAAAAAAATATGAAGAAAAAAATAAAATTACCTACCTTACTAACCTATTTTTCAAAATCATGTTACCGGAACCAACAATCATTTTGTCTAGGCCCAACCTTTAGTTTAATTTGTACGTGGGGACATGTTATATATGTAATAACGATAGGGAGGAACGTATACAACTGGCATGTACCCGCGGTAATAAAAAAAATCATATAAGTAAGTTGTGTTTTCTGTCTCTATACAAATTGAGCAAAAACAACTGCATCAGTGGATGTGGTCTTTTATATGTGTTTTTGAATGGAGCTGTGAGAAAAAAAATATCTATCTTTATTTTATTTAAACAATTCTATAATCATTGCCACATTAGAGGTACATCCAATGATGCAGTTCCCCTTGGATATGAGGGTCATTGTGCTCATCATTCTTTGACAGAGATAGATGTGTAAACATAGCGTAAAAGAGATAATGTGTGACACATGAAGCTCCCGATAATTGCCTTTGTCTCCAACACTCCCTGGGAACGGATTGTGCAAACACAGATGTAAGATTGTATGGATAAGCTTGTGATTATCTTGCAAAAGATTTTCCATTAATTTTACCCATTTCTCTATCCGCAATGATTTAAAGAAACCCAATATTTCAATGTTGAGGGATGTCCTTGAATCCATGCCAAGGGTGATCAGCTAACATTCTTGGAATTATTGTAACATTCAATATATACTATATGTTACAAATTGCCCAGGCTGTCAGGAAGACATATTTCAAGTTCTAAGTTAACATGCAAAACCATAAATCCTTATAGAGAAAAATGGAATGGATAACGCTTGTGTCTATCAGCATCAGTGGTGTTGTGAAAAACTATAAACACAAAACGTGTGCTCATTCCGTTGTTGAGCTTTAATTGAAACGTGACCAATTTGCACTCATAGATACTATAAGTAAATGATTTGCGTCAACTATGAGTGTTCAGTTATATGATATAATCGTTATTGATAGTGCTCACTATGAGCTACAATCATGTCCCTATCTACGATAACTATCACCCATCTGTTGCTCAGCGATATTGATGCGATGGTCTGATTTGTACAGTTGCAGATATATAGTTAGAGTATTGTGGTATGATCTTCTTTAATAAATCAACGTTTATTGAAACTGTGTACATCTTTCACCAAGGCCTAATCTATTGTTATTTGATGACTCTCATTCGTGCGGCTGCCTGCTAAAGCCCTCTGGCCTTTCAACTGCGTGACAGGAACATGCCATTGGGCTAATTTGGAGAAAACTGTCTATTTACTGTCCTTTTGTGAGTAATGGACAATCGTTTTGAGATTTGCAGACGTATTATAATCTTCCCACAATTGCCCATATATACTATTTATATATCCAGAGTATAGTAATGTGATATGACAAACGGGGGCAATTAATAGCATTAAACAAAGAGCAACATCTGTGTCTTCACAATGCCGCCCACTTACCCAACCCCACCTCTCTGCACTCACACAGATATGAAATCTACCATTTGGGATTGTCCCAGCATCTGCAGTGCAATAGTGTCGTGTTAAAATCGTGTATCATATAATTTACAAAGCTTGACAAATGTGAAGCGCGTCCCGCGATATACACATGATATGCACAGTGGCATTTAAGGGGTTCATTTAATAAAATAAACAACTTGGTTAGAAATATCATAATGATATGTCTTTTAAGATGCTCGGAATGCGCCATTTTAGACTGCTCATATTAACTGAGGCGTTGGCACAACATAAAGCACTCTAAACGGTGCCCAATCCACCTCTGAATTTTCCGAGTGCATTGTGTGTATACCTCACCCACATGATTGGATTTTACTCATTTGGTAGGACAATACGAGCCACATAGCCTGTTACCGTGTGTGTGCCTGACAACACATGTGTTTGCAAAGAGGGTGAGTTACATGCTTATAATTGAAAATTCGATGAAGATACGTGTGAAGGATATTGAACCAATAGCGCTTGTGAAATCTACCACATGACATGATGTACGGTTCATCACCCAGGTGAGTTTGATCATATATTCTCTGGTAATAGTCTGCTTGTATTTGTGATTATCGCATTATTGTTACGCTACATAAATCTGCAATGAAGTAATTCACAATTTGAGATTGCAGCACATCTGTGTTTTGTCGGTTCTTATGCTGTACATACATGTATTCATGCAAAGAATAGTTGTACAAACAAAGGTCCATTGGAAAAAGAAAAACAATAGGCCTACATAAATCACATAGAATAGAAAACAGGGAAGTGGGACGGGTAAATGGTATGTTTTTTAACAGTGGCCTTGGCCATTTGGGGTGTTTTTGTGGGCAATTTCTTTAATCTACAGCATGCTTTCCACCACACAGTATTCACGGTGGCACTCAAACGGGGGACAGCTAACAAGGACGCTACAAGCCTAACGACTCTTAGCGAATCCTCGAGCACAATTGGAAAATAGAAACCTTGTAAGAATGAGGGTTTATATCCAGTGTAAACTGAATATAAAACACATACATGTGGCTTTGTTTTATTAAAATTAGTCTTTTGTGCGATGATAACGTAACAAATGAATGTGTAAGAACTACGCGTCAGCTTTGTCATGGATTTAGCCCAACCCTGCCTGAACAACTTTTATCCAAGCAAAACATTGCGTGTCTGTACACAATTTTAAAACGTCAAAGCGACGCTAATTCAATTTTATGAATGAAGTCAAAGTATTCCAACAAATATCGAATTTGGTTTGGTCTCGTGTCTGTTTTCCATTGACTCAGTGTAGTGGTCCTCATTTATGAAACCTTGTACAAAATGTATTTTGCAAGAAGATTGCAGTTACTCAAGAGTATTCAAAATGCGAACTTTATCTCTCTCTTTCTATGGTGTTTGTGACATAAACGTCGTAACAAACTTTGACCAAACCCTACGTTTGTCAACAAGTTTTGAACACGTTTTAAATTTCTTGACACATTTAACACATTGCCAGTGGACGTACGCGAAATTCCCTAATCTAATGCTAATGTGTAAAGCAGGATTTGAGAGTGATTTTACCCTGTATTCTTAGTTTAGGAATACCCCACTAATTGAGTGATGGTACCCACCTAAAAGGCACCCATGGAGTATTTGTACATCATGGGGAGTAGCTTTACTCCGTAAATGATTTTTGGGTGTCAATTTAGATATATGTGCTGGACTCCTTTTAATGGAGTAGTTTTAATCTATAAATTCTGAGTGTGAATTAAGCTGAAACCCTATGTTCTTTTATTATATGTAAGTACAAGTATTCTATCCTCAAGTATTATACATTTTACTTCATATTTAAAGCAATGATAACAACATATTCATGATGATGTTAAACTACGTATATTATATGGGAAATCCACTCCACACTTATCGTAAACAGACCATTTCCCTAATAATATCTACGCCCATTCCATGAGATCTATGTGTTTAAAATCTCTCATTTGACTGCAATTTCAATCAAAAGCAATTAAAATGACTTTCATAGTTGTTATACTGTTATGCATTTATCTCTTGCTCATACTAATCTGTCAACTAATCCCCTGCGTGAATGCATTCTCTTGTTTATATTGGATCCAGCTTTTCATCATTTACCACAAAATCCTTATCAGCCCACAAAACGGCTGTGACAACTCTTGTTTGGGAAATTGGTGTAGGATTCTCTCAGGATTTTATCTTCTTACAGTCAGCTTCAAGGCTTTGTAAACAACTAATGCTGAGTATAAACCCTCGCCGCATCTACCCGTTAAATGTAATCCTTTTGATGATAGGTCTGATGGTCGGTTATGGGTTGTATTTGGAGCATTCGGTGTTGGCATGAATATGTTACAAATTTATAGCCTTCGATAAAAGCGTCTCGTCCTCAATTGCATTAAAACCTAGGATATATATTGAAAGATGAGTGTTTAATTCTACTACATGGTACATGCGTTAGAGTGAACCTAAGACGCATCATAAACCCTTGTTACAATATGCACATAATATGCCGGTGTAAGCATTCGTCATTTGCCAATTGCATTCATCAGGCTGGCTGTCTCCATGACATGTAGGGGGACAGTAAAAGTAGCAAGTAATCAGGCTCGTCACGACTCTGAAAGCATCCTTATACTAGGCGACTATCACGTTACCATTCAAGCGATCACGTCTGAGGCGTTTCAGAGAATCGGCAGTTCTCCGACCACCTTTAGTATTTAGCAAGAAAATGTCACGATATGTTCCATCATAAATGTAAATGTAGTCGAAAATAATCGTCTTAAATGTGATTAAGTGTTGCACAAACCATTTCCAAACATCATATCTACAGGATAAGTGGAGTTTGTGTGTTAATGCAAACTATCAAGATTGTAAATACGTATATGATCATTTGGTCAGGTAATGTATTAAAAGATGAATTACAAGCAAGACAATTATTGGTGAATACACATTTCACAGACAGTCTGAATTGATCAAACATCTCAATTTATACGACTGCTACAAGCTAAATCGGTTACTTTATAGCCAAAAACATTATATACGCTGTATATATGTTGGTCACACATGGCAGCCAAACGGAATTCGAAGGTAAAAACGCCGGACGAAGTAAAGCCGTGTTTACAGCTTGATAGTAGGCCTAGGTTCTTTTACCATATCAATCCTGTGCCAACGACCTTTGATAATTCACAAAGCGCTCATAGTTATTAGATCAGTTTGATTCTTCCTAATTTGAGTACACTAACGTAGTGGATTTTGTTAATTTGCTCATGGAGACTCACAGTTAAAATATATAATAACTCAACTGTTAGTCTAGAAAACGATTGCAATGAGAAGTAAGGGGAACATTTTACAGGCTATGTTAGTGGATTAATAAGCTGCACCGTGGGTTATATTATACATATTATACTTTACGGGTTAGCATTTATTATGATAATGAGCGGTAAACTACAATTTCTTTAAAACCTGGGACCAAATAAACGTCTGAAACAAGATATAAAAATTCCTTGGTTCATAACCTCCAAGATTATCAAGTGTTGTCGTATCAAGCCACCCTGTGGATTGGATATTATATATAATTACCTGTGAGTCTCCATGAGCAAATTCACAAAATGTATTCATAGAACTAAATCACTCATCCCACTACGCTATGCACTACCCACCTTCAAGAATTCTTGTACTTTACCATAATTGCAATGCTCGCATATGTATGACACCAAAACCAATAATTATAAATTGGTACTAAATCTGCACCATAAAATTGATAACGAGAAAAACTGTATTGTAAATGTCTACCTTTGCACAAACCCTCATAAATAGGGTATCAATGGCAAATGTATGTACATTGACATTATAGAGTACCAATACATTCTTATATTTCATTACATGCTAGATGCTATGCATTTTCTCTACATAATACCATCTGTATTGAATTGCATTCTTCTCTCTATTAGGAGTGGTCTAATTACTATGTCACCTATTGGCTGGTACATTAGCTAGAATAATTAATATGTTAATGAATTTATATATACTATGACTGATATAGCCAGAATGATCATTATGCAGAACAATGCTGCTTTATCAATGGTTAACCTCTTTAATATTGCTTATTGGCTCATTATTATAACTATTTTTATTACCATATTTTCTTCCTCCAAACAGTACATACTTATATCTGAATTTCAAAACCTCTAAATATTTTTGGCTGTCAACATTTCGGATGGTGTCCCCTGTGTTAATGTAATGCCACTGCGTAAACCATACCACTTCGTGAAAGTGGTTCACATCCTGAGCAGGTATTAATGAGCAGGTATTAATTTTTTGTGGAAATATAAACATTTTGTGATGGCAGAGGTCTGCCTCAGCTTATTTCCATTATGTAAATTGAATAAGTATATACCAGAGTATAATGCCAGCATTCAAAGGATGTCCTTTTGTTATATACACTATTCCATTTCTATATGACTTGATGTTTGTATGTAAATATAGCCTACATACCCCCTCCGCCTTAACCATGTTGGGGCAAATGATTACAACCATATTGACGCGTCACTACATCCTGCATTGACAACCAGATGCCAATGTGGCAAACCAATTTTTCAACAGACAAACATATGATATACTGTGTGGCTTTATGGGAAACTACAAGAAATACTACCCTGCATTTTATTAAACTGTTACAGTTGTCGCCGAAGAATTTCGGAGTATGCTGAGGAAAAAATGAGTAGTTTTGCAATGAGTTTTGGAAATAACCCCAACATCGGATTATGGCCAGTACTCCATGTCAATTCATGTAGTAATTAATTTCTATTAGTGTATGGCGTAGATCTAAATATTTTGGAACAGAATCCCTACTCTGAGTGCATTGTGTTATCCTTTAAAAATGCATGTTCATGCCCTCAGCAAAACTTGAACTGACTATCATACCATTTATACATGGGTATCCTACAAAAGCTAGATTATTTTTTCATCTAATTACATTGCCGCACTTCCACTGAGGCAGATTCGTGTAAATCTGCACATCAGGACGCCTGGTCTCACACTTTGTGAAGCGGATAATGTCTCATTGGACCATTGAATGCACTACATTTTTTCTATTAGGACATTCCGCTATATTTATGTGTAAAGTGCAGTGACCGCGAACGTTGACGACGGCACAATGCACATCACACAGTCTGAGTTTTAAGATGATATCCGCAATATTCCGCCTGCTATAGAGAACACCTTATTGCAACTAAAGTACATGCACGATGACAGAAGTTATCTTTTATTAGATGACACCCCGGAGTTACGTTTTGTGTGTGTAAGCTTATGTGGCCGAATGGAGTTGGACTTGCGACCAGAAGGTTGTGGGTTCGATTCACAGTCGAATCTGGTTGCGGGTGTTGAACAAGCTCATACATAAGTATATGCACACAGTTCCTTGGCACTAACTTACACGTTAATTAGGTACAGATTATTGAGTTGAATGTGCTGCTGGTGCAAATATGTGAAAAAAATGATCAATTGGTCAATAAGTGTGCCAATGCCCTGGTGTAAAAGTTAAAAGTTGTTACCGCAAGACTTGGATCACGACTTTGAAGCACCACACTTACATTTACAAGTTTTATTTGATAACTGAGAAATTATTTTGCTGACTCTTAGCACGAAGCTCAACACAAATGCATACCTCGTCTATTTAAGTAATTTTAGTTCATTATTTCTGTTCTATACATATGCTCATTTCCTTTTGAGCTACTCAATTATGAGCTGTTGGTGTCGATTAAAGTGTCATTAGAGGTTGGCCTGCTTTGTTTAAAAACTCTGCAGGAATCTCCTGTTTAATAAACATAAGAGTGTGTCCTTAACCATGGCCACGCGATGGAGCATATATTCTGGGTTTTAGGTGGGTCCTTGAAGGACTATCACCTCGTCCAAGAGGCTTATCAATGAATCCATAACTGTCTTAGTGTCATTCAAGTAATGGGTACAATCTAGCACAGTCTTATTTTTCGTCACCATTAATTCCAGCCGTCTGCATTAATTGACATGGATGTTTCCACACATGATATTTTTACAATTTTATGGCGATCCGTCTTTTTCTACTTGCGCACGTTAGTTGTTTGTGCTTACATATTGATATAAGATAATTGGACTGAGTGTTTGATGTGCCAACCCTGCTACGGATACCCATTAGATTTCAGATGTTCTCCTGGCATGGTTTTTCAACATTTCTATCGGATTACCGACAGGATATTATATTTGGTCATACGCGGGCTAACACTCCAGTAAAGGCAGGTGCTGGAAGATTTTAACTTTAGTTGAAATTATTATTTGTCTGTATCTTTCTAGAACCGTCCGTATATCCTTTACACATCGGTAAACTTAAGGATAATGTACATTATTATTATATGCTTGAACAGTGTCCCCACACTATTTCTATTCCACGCCTATTTAAAAAAAATATATTGGAAAAGGACTTGGTATAATGGCAGTATTACGTATATTTTGCCAGTATCTGTCCAAATTGAAGAAAATGCCCAAAACAACTGGTGTACAGAGTCCCCACTAATTCCGGGTATCTGTAACCAGCTATTGTGAATATAGCGCATGGCAGTGGGTTAGAATGATCAAACGAGTTTTGTGAACACGAGACTTATAGGGTACACCTCTTGGAAACCTCTGAAAACGGTTTGACGTCTCCATACACATTTAAAACCCGTAAAAATAATGTTTTTCAAATTTTATCATTTAACTGGACTTACTTTTATGGCACGCCTTTTTTATGATTTGAGAAAGCACTGCTGTATAAATGGCTCTCGTGATGATGGATGGTTGTGAGTTATGAGCCTCTTAAATATGATGGATAGTGTAATGTGATATATGCTGAGTAAATAACACAATAGATGATTCTAAAAATGGATGCTGTTCATACACATAACTCCACCCACTTGGAAAAAAGTAGAAACTATTTGGTTTCGTCTTCTTCGCAAATTCTTTTTTGTCTTAAACAATGAAACTGCAAAACCACCCTCTCGTAGCAAACAAATATCTGGATCCACCTCGATTGCCTCACGTTATGTCGTTGAGCATAGCGTTAAGCGCTTACTTTATATAAAAACCTAGCTTTATATAAAAACCTTGCAAACAAATTTCACACAATTCTTCATTTAAGATTCAAAGGAAACTGGCATGGGTAAAATAAGCTCGCTCTTTTACACAACAATTGTAGCACTAGTTAAATACGTGGTCTTAGCGCTTGTTCAAATTACTCTGGACCGGTACAAAATTGACGTTGCCCTAACATACTGCTGACATGTTGCCCATGCCTTCTGAGAGATCCAGTCTCCATGGCTAAAACAATATCGTCATGTAACATTTCATTGTGCGACACTCTAATAAATGGCTGTTCCGGTATCAAGCGTGTTTCATGTGTCACATCTATCATAAAAACAGCTAAACTAATTCTTATATGGTGTCAGAAGTCACAAAATTATTATGGATGCAGGCAACAAACCCTCAATGTTATCCTTAGATGGTAACCTCTCTGAAAATTGGCGCCGCTTTAAACAACATTTTGATGTATATTTGTTGACGTTCTGCGAGTTCGTAACAGTAAGAATATCCATACAGAACGCCAGCCCACTGTATGTTGGGGCATACTACCGCCCACCAGATGGGTCAGTTGACAGACTGGATAAGCTGGAAGCTGCACAGGACCAGCTGCTAACCAGAATCGACAAGAATAGCAAAATAACACTACTGATTGGAGGTGACTTTGTTGTTGGATATGTAGACTCGGAAAGTGGTACGGTAAAGAAAGCAATTATGCGAGCGTGCTCTCAGCATCATAAATGAAGCTCGACTGACACAACTACACTTTCGCTTTCACTTAACTTGGATGAACACAGCCCACCGCCGCATGTGCCGTAAGAAGAACAAGTCACACTGGAAGGAGTTTGAGGTCTACCAGAAACAATTCCAGAAGGCCCTGAAGACAGCCCACTGGCAGTATGTGAACAAAATCCTGGCTCAAGGTCTCAAAGACAACGACCATAAATCCTTCTGGCGTTACATCAGAAGCCAGCGTCAAGACAACCAGAGCGTATCGCCACTCCTGAAGGGGAACGAGCTCCAGTCAGATCCAGCTACCACGACCGAGATCCTCAGCCAACAGTTCAGCTCTGTATTCACCGTCGATTAACCTGATACAGCCGACATCACCCTGGAAGGACCCTCATAACCTCTGCACGATCCTCTGCATGTTACTGAAGCTGGGGTACTTAAACTGTTGACGAATCTCAAACCAGGTACCGTTTCAGGACCAGATGAGATCCCGACTCATCTGCTCAAGGAACTGGTCAAGGCTCAGGTCAACTGCCCGACGTTAGGAGAGATGCCTGGGTGGCCCCCGTGTTCAAGAAGGGAGGAAAAAGTGTACAAGTGAACTAATGCCTGGTATCCCTGGCTTGCATTGTCTGCAAGCTAACAGAGCACATACTGTGCTCTCACATTCGACTGCACCTGGACGCTAAGGGCATATTAATACCTGTTGACCACGGATTTCGTAACGGCCACTCCTCCTCACCACACACGAGTTACTCCAGCATTGAGATGCCAATCGCTAGGTTGACATTGGAATCCTCGATTACAGCAAGGCCTTTGATACCGTGCCTCACAAACGTCTCCTGAATAAGCTACGCCTTTATGGAATTCATGGCAATGGGTTAAGCTGGATCGAGTCCGCCAGCTTGTTCTCTGTGATGGAACTAAATCCATGTATTCCCCGGTTACATCAGGAGTCCGGAAAGGTACCGCCCTGGGACCGCTGGTATTTCTGATACACATAAACGACATGCCATGTCGTTGATCCTGATACTACTGTGAGGCTCTTCGCTGATAACTCCCTGGCCTGGTGTACAGAGTGATCCACAGCATCGTAGACCAGGTAATATTACAACAGGACCTCTCAAGGCTGGAGTCATGGGCCTAGTCTTGGGGTATGGTCTTCAACCCATCCAAATGCTACATGATGCACATTGGGAGAGGGAGAAGCATTCTGACTCACATGTACCAGCTGTGTGGCACCAACTTAGCAAGCGTCACCAGCGAGAAGTATCGGTCTATCTCAACCACGACCTGAAATGGAACCACCATATTGACCAAGTAGCAGCCAAGGTGTCGCGCTAACTAGGCTTTATATGCCGCAATCTCCAGGGCGCACCAGCTAAGTGCAAGAAGCTGGCATACATTGCCCTAGTGTGGTCGGTACTATGCTTCCATCATTTCGGACCCCCACACCAAAGGCAACTCCTGTAAACTTGAGAAAGTACAACGCTCAGCTGCCAGGTGGGTCCTGTCATCATACTTCCGAACAGCCAGCGTCACATCCATGCTGAATCAACTAAGTGTTGAGCCTCTGGAAATCCGACGCCGTATCCAGAGACAGGGATTTATGTACAAAATACTCCATGGCCAGGTGGGAGTGACTATGGCGGACATTAATCTTCAGCATTCGAAACGTCCAGCCAGGGGCAAGGATACCAACACGAGGAAACTAGAGACACTAAGATCAAACACTAACGCGTTCAAGTACTCGTTTGCGACTTGCACCATCATTGAGTGGAACAGTACCCCCGAGTTCATTACATCGGCTGACTCTGCAGCATCCATTAAGAGTCGGCTCAGCCGCACCATCAACCATAGTGCGTACAACCCGTCGGTGTGATGCCCCAACCTGGGGCCCTGCCGACTATCAGCCATATCCAGATCCAGATGGCGTCTGTAAAGAAAAATGCCACTGAGAATGTTAAGTTAGCTCTGACCAACACTGTTATGTGCAATCCATATTTTGTATGAAATAGCATTAAATGCGATAGTAAATGGCCTTATAACATATACCGGAAGTACCCAAGAAGTTTTTTGTCTCAAAAGTAAATAGGAAAGCAATTTTCTGCGCAACTTAGAAGTGAAACAATCAATCAAAAATGTCATCCATATGCGGCGTAGTCAATTTTTGAAAATGTACTCAGAAGTATAGTGTGCGTCCTTTTATAAGAACTTCATTACAGGTTCGGGGTCATATTCGAACATCTAGATGATGCTTTTCGCAGGGACTAGATGTTATCATTTTTGCACAATTTGTCCTTCAGCACATGGCCTTTGATATAGAGTGATCAAAAAGAGCACCGTTCACAGCTTATTCATGTCCATACAATACACACTTTCTGGATGCAGTTCTGTACCCACAAAGATTATAATATTAGTTTTAATAATGCTGTCCAGTGTGCACTGCAAACTACCTCCTGCAAGTCAAATGCTCATGATCTCGCATTGAAATGACCCAGAAAGCGTTTGTTTCGCATCTGATTGAGTAAAACTTGAATTGTGATATGATCCATTCACTATTTAGATGATGTGTTTTGTTATACGACGCCTGGGGTAATACTGTATGTAAATATAAATGTAAAGTGTGCTTATTTACAGTTGCACTTCACTCGTATCATACTCTAGCTACTTTACGTTCACAGTGGTTCACTGTGACACTTTTGACAATGTGTTCATTGTGACAGTATAGCTTTCTCAACTCCCTGGAGAGCGCACAGCACATCACAGTCGTAGCCCACACGTCTCTATCACTCACACTAGTGTTCACTTGTCAGGACTGTAGGCCTACCTATTTGGAGGTACCACGGTAGAGTCCAACCTGTAAGAGATGAGTTTGTTCAACACAGATTACCAGGCCCGATAGTGAATCAAACCCAGGACCTTCAGGTCACAAGTCCAACTACCCATCGATTCGACCAAAGAAAGCGCCTATTAGTGATGTGAGGTGTAACTTTAAGCCGATTGAAGAAGCTGGGCGTAAAAAGGCTTTAACCTTAATATATAATAGTTTCTGGAGTAAATTCTGAGCTAAAAACTGTCACTCGTGGCTAAATACTGTGTTATGTTATTCCATGGCTTCCATTGACATGCTACACTCCGAAATGGGTTTCATTGTTTTAAGTCTGCTTTTACTTTATGGAGTCATTTCTCGTGGCTGGAGATGTAGCAGCAATGTGTTTGCCTGCATTGATGGAGGAATGCACTCTTCTACAGCAGGTCTAGTTAGGCCTAACTGGTCTCATTGGTGTTAGTGATTAGTAACGAGTCAGTGCCATCATTCTGGAATAGTATTTTTTGTAAATATTTCCACTTATACTTTTATTGTTACGACGAAGTAAGGTTAACCGTATTTACAACATAGCCGTAGACTACCCCACCTTGTCTGAAAATGATAAGTCAACTGAAAGTGGTGAGGGTGATATGGAAATTGATCATAAACACAGTTTACAAGACAGTCCTGTTGGATGTTAAGTCACATTCCCAAGCTTATCGCAATTGATATAACAAAAAATATGCACTGAGTATTCCCAGTTGAGTCTGGTTATTGAAAGATCAATTGTTGGTGTCTGATAATGTTTAAGACAGGAAATGTTTGATAACATTATGAATGCTTCAAACGGTTTTATTTCTTAGGTCTAAATTGGTGCAGTATAATTGCGTCGCTTCAGCTCAGCTGCTGAAGCAAGCATTGTGTTTGGTTCGTTTGTAACTAACTATGTAACTAACTAACTAACTAACTAACTAACTAACTAACTAACTAACTAACTAACTAACTAACTAACTAACTAACTAACTAACTAACTAACTAACTAACTAACTATGTATGTCTCCGGACAAGCTAGCGGGCGTACCGATGAACCGATTTCGTTCAAACTTTACACAACTATGAGGTTTGAGCCGACACCAAAGTGATTCGATTTTGGGCAATCTGCCAATTAAACTGTGGTTTCTAGAAGCCCATTCATGATATTCTTACTGATATTCAATGCAATTAAGGCACCAAGAAAAATCCATATTCCAACCCAAGCAGCAAATATTGATTATTGGGTTTGAAACTGATATTGATTAGTATCTGTTATTCAAACAGTACTATTGTATTGCAACACAAATATCTTTTGCCTGGGTATATTGATTCTCATTCATTCTGATGTTTTCTCCTCAAATTATTCATTTCTTGATTGTAAAGTATACATCATTTCAGTATATATCTTAATTGCCCATAAGTCAACGTCGTTCTAGCGACGCAGTGTTCTTTGAACACTTTTGATCTAGTTGCTAATTGTTATTTGTGATACAATGCAAAACTGTAATTATATGAGCAAGATGTTAATTACACTCTTCAATCTACATCCTAAAAATAGTTTCTAATACCAGCAAATATAATGAAACAATCTACCAAAAAGAAACCATCGTACATGTACATACGAGGCATTAAGTAAATTCCCTTTTCAACACGATGCTGTGTTCCATTCTGTTCTGCTAATACCCCCATTTCACTGCCGGTCGAGCACGGCAGATTGGTGCAACTTACGTCAGATTCGAGTATGCATGGTTGGTGCGCTGAGAGCACACACAATCGCCACAAATCGCCCGAGTACTGACCTACTTTCCTTTGGGGGTGAGATGGCACTCGCTTCACATTCGTCTCAAACTCTTCTCAAACTCGCCAGAACACCCACTCCCACCCCGTCTTCCAGGTTTGAGGTATATGTGCGGCGAGGAGCAGAGATGAGAGGCAACCCGAGCAGGGGCATATGCTATAAAAGACCAAACAAGCACAGGCCAATCCGTTGGGGAGGGGCGTGATTTGTCCGTCAATCGTATCTCATGGTGAGAAATCAGCCAATTGATAGGCAATTGTCACTGATGGACTTCACTCACACCTTAATCGTCTCTCCTATCCTCTGCGCATCAGGCTCATCTAAAGAATCCCCTGAGCAGATTCGTCCGATACACAACAGCTATGTGAGGAGCTAGGGAACCACGTTCTCCCTATAAATCAGGCTGATATGTCAAGCTGAGTTGGAAAGAGTGAACACGATTGAACATTATTACCCAATCTGACTTCTACTCGGCCGACCGTAGGTACTTTGTATTTTAGAAGGTTGATGAAAGTGTAAGCAGACTCATAATCGTGTAGAAAACGGACCCAGTGGGGACTTAAACAAACTCATTGTTTTGATACCAGAAATATAGCATTGTCCCTAGCTGCAAGTTTCATAATTATACATAAATTTTATGCGCGATTGTGTTTGTACTTTTTTGGTTCACTAATATGGATGATGGTACCATTGTAATCTCTAAATGTAGTTTTGGTGGTCGAGTGAATAGGGAGTTGTACTCAAGTCCAGAAAGTGATGGGTTTCAAATCCTACATGAAGACGGAATTTCAGGGGGTCTATGAATATTTTCAAACTTCATTTATTTTCAAGGGTGTCTATGACTATTTTAAAGCTATGGAATCTCACTTGAACCTGTAGGTTTGAAACTAGTAATAAAACTTTTTTTGGATTACATTTGTTTAATTTTTTTAGATTTAATTTTAGATGATGCATGAACCACTGAAAAATATGGCAAATTGACGGGATGCGTACGGCCGAGTGTTGCAATAGTAGCACTCGGCAGTATGTGTGCCCGATTGCAGCAAAAGTACACGGCCCCAAGTAGGGTCGAGTAGGCATGAGTACGGGTGAGTGTGGGCGATTGGCGTTTTTCGTGGGAATTCACAATCGGCCACAATCGGCCCTATGTTAATGAGCAGTGAAATGGAGTATACTACGCTATTCCGTGGCACCGTTGAGCCTCATTGTGATGTCCATGGTATGGCGTATTTGGTCATTGAGTCTCCGGTCCATCTAGTCATAGAATACGTTAAAATGCTTTAATATTAGACTCACACTTGACTTGTTCCCAGGGTGTCATTATGGATGAATTTCAATTTCAATAAAAACTTTTGAATTTGCACAACTTAGATTTCCTAACAAAATCCCTTTTGATTTATATTTTGTCTAAAGTAGTCAAATTTGTGCTTTGTAATTTTTCTATTGACTGGTAATCATATTGTGTTGTTTACTAAAACGCTTCTTATTTTTAGATGAACGTCTGAGAATCACCAACATCAGAGACAAAAAAAGTACAAAACAAAACACGTTAGAGACAGCTCAGTGGCACGTCGTTGTCAAATTAGAGCAAATAATCAGCAGCAGTTACTAATGGGCAACTTTCACTCCCTGACAAATCAAACAATGGCATAGACCGACCGGGGCACGTCATTAAAAAACCCTTGGCCGACAAACAAGAATACAGGAAGCACATTTAAAACTTCCATTAAAACATTAATATCATGAGCTGTTGATGGGTGCATTCACTGATAAACACTTTCACTACCTTCAAAAACAACAAAACCCCAGATGAGAGTGTTGGGAACATTGGACTCTTTCAGCAGTAATTTAGAACACCATTTCGGTGTGGGAGCTCACTCGGATACAGTCAAAGGCACATTAGGACAGCAGAACACGCTGTGGGCTTGTAGGTTTCCGCTGTGAGTGTTGTCAGAAGAGGATGGTCTGCTCGAGGGTCACGTGTTCACCATTTTGGTTGTGGCTGTTGGTGTCAATCTGGGTGCATGCGTGTACGGCTATCAATGTCAACCGGAATATTGTTATTAACTCAGGTAGGTTTCCGTTTAGTATGACGTTAGTAATGACTTTTTATTGGACATTTATTTCAATGTTGTTTGCTCAATCAACCAAAACGATTTAGGGTTGTTTGTTTCGACCCAGTTTCAAACTTCACCTACAACTACTGGTCATCATTACCTAACCAAATAGCTACATATACTCCCTAAAATAGGAATTTCTAATTTCCTATGAACATGATGTTTATTATGAAATTACATGTGGGATAAACTATACAGCTGGGGAAACCTAATGTAACCTATGTCTCTGAGTAGTGAACGGTTATTACATAGAAAAATAAATAGGGACAAAGATAAATAGTGAACTATTAAAAGCGGAATTTGAATTGCATGCCAGTGTTGTAAACAACGGAGTTATAAAACTAACCTGGGGTTACGTATGAAACTACAGTAAAATGCCATTATCCTTTAACAATCAACTGTTACAGACCCACTGATACCCATCATTTACATGTCTGTAAATGTTCAAATGTCCTCAGGCGAAATTCACATTAAAACTTCTCTTTCGCCAGCACGCGTGCGCCCGTCGACCATGGGCGCGGAGAACCGGCTCATCACGCATCTGCTCACCAACTACAGCCGCTACGGCCGTCCCATCGCCAACGTCTCGCGCCCCGTGCAGGTCTCCATCTCATTCTATCTCACGCAGCTTATGAGTCTGGTTAGTAACTCAAACGTAAGGGTCAACTCTCTATCTCTCTGATATTTGATTAATTATATACCTTGTTATACTGGTTCATCAGGTGTGTGTCGTACTTAGTGGAGTATGTGACAGGATGTTATGGTATTTAATCTTACTCATTTTCATCTTTCATCTGGTTCATTCTTGATAGATGCATTGTGGCATATTGTTTGGCATTCGTGGGGTTCTTAGATATTTTACGTGATGGATAGGACGGATTAGGCCAAGTGGTTCCATGGACCGATTGTAAATATGCCATGACTTTTACATGTTTATACGGGAGGGGAGAATGCGATGCATTTTTCATTTCAATTTGGGAAAGGACAATAAAAGTTTTACAGGTCTAAAGAATGATGACGAAGAAGGATGACACGCATAATTTTCACCCACCAGGAGCAAATACTGATGATTGTCTTCTATGATCCATGCAAATTGCAAATGTAATCTCTCGATGTTTACATGAACACACTAAATTTGTTTTCTCAAATATAACCGTGCCAACGTACATGTACCTTGTTTGCAAACTGCATCTGTAACTAGAATTGCATTTTGAACTGCGTCCCCGCACTTGACAGTAGTATCATGTTTATATACAACAACATAAAAAGGATTTTGAACAAGATCTTTTAAGTGAACTTCTTCATTTCATTTCGGTGTTTTAGAGCTTGCGTAAAACCAATCTCAAAGACCATCTGTTTTCCTACTCAAGGCTTTTTAACGCGAGTACACTGTGATAAGAATTTAAGCTAATATTGAAATGATTTTAAGTAGTGCCCTACTACGCCAGACGATGTGAGATTCCTAAGCTTTATTACAATTTGCGGAGTTGACATTTTACGGCCCCTAGACCATTTTTTGAGGCCATAAATTAAAACCGGTCACAGTTTACGTTGGTCATAATTTACAATCTAACGAGTCCTCACAAAAAACATATTCAAAATTTAAGCCATTTCGGACTTCAGTTGATCTCGTGCAGGTCTCATGCAGGTCTCGCGTAGTTTCCGACAAAAAATAGGCAGTTTATTCAATATCATAAAAACATTATATGGAGATCAATTCAGCTGATGGAGGGTAAAATACATTGTGGGCATTGTCAACATGAAAAATACTCCCAGCATCTGCTTAGTGCTTGCCTAATGGTAGCGTGATGACATCTGGTGCATTTAATGCAACATATTTCAAGCGTGCAAGTGCGACAGTGTAACCTTTCATCTTCACACATGTGATTGTAATGTGTTACTTTATGTCCATTAGACCTACCTTTTTTATATCTGAACACTAATGCAACGATGAGCGTCCAACAGTCTCACCCTATATATCAATTGCCGACTGGTGTGATGGTCGCTAAGTGTAAACAACGCCTACGTGATCACATGGCCGAAAACCCGTGTAATCTACATCAATATCGAAAATTGATAAACTCTGTCAAGTTTAAACATGTGGCAAGTACATCTGATCTACTGCATTACAAAGATAGAAACTCGTTAAACCTTTTTAGATTGCCGTATACTCTATTTTCATCGATTGATAATTACGGTTAAACCTTGCTATACTTACTGATAATGATGTGATTTGAATTGGCAATTCATTATCATCCACAAAGGGAACATTCTATTTCCCATTAATTACTAATTTGCAGTAGTTGATCACAGATATAAAACGACATATTCTAAATGAACTGACTGTATGCGCTGAATTGGAAATATAGGTCTTTCAACGCACTGACCTAGAAGCTTTACTTTGCTCGCCTCGTTTTTAGGGACATGTATGAATTTAAATTCAAGCAGTTCGGTGATTCAAAGCACAGGCGCTCGCATCAAGAGACTTTACTATGCTAAACTTAGGGAGTTGAAAAGAGAATTTATTTAAAGAATGACACAATTATATATTCATAGGGCTAATAACAATTTAGTGTACTGATGCGACCGCCTATGATTCAAAGCTTGTTAAATAGTAAGTGGGACGAACTTTTCGTTATTATTGCTGTATTTGACAGCAAATACGGCTCAAGCAGAATGTGGAGATCATGGTGCAATGCACTAATACCATTAACACTTTGGTCTTCCCGGTGTACTCTAATTAACTATACATTGCTAAATTTGCAATCATCAAGTGTCTTAGCACCTTTATATCCGTTGGAATCCAGGACGGTAAGTGCTGGTCTAACTGTACACATGTGGCGTGCCTCTGTTATTCGGTTTACATGAATACATTATTATTAAATATGGCATAATTTGGGGGAGATACAGACTCGACGTAGTAATTAGTCTTTGGCGTTGGAATATATGTGCTTCTGTATGAGAACCTCATAGCGCACAGTTGCTAGTTATAACCTTCTGACTGAACTTGACATCTGACCATTTGGTTTATCCATATATTTGCTGATTGCTATGGACTAGTTATAAGTGTTTGGATTGCAGGCACTCATCCTGTACTCTTAAACGACCCTTTGAATACATAAATTAGATACTCAACCCACTTATGTGATGATAAAAGTATATCCCATCCACAGCATTCATGGACAGAACCAGCATTAACTATTTGCATATGATGAACAATGAAGTAGAAATATTAAAAAAAGTAAATAGAATGATTTATCTTTCTTATTGCAAAAACTGTCTACCCTCTTACTATGAAAAGACTACTCTCTCTCGAAAAGGGATTACGTCCTATTATCTCCATTATCCATTATTGACTACTAGCTATGGGATTAAAAGAAATGAGAATTAAGATGCCGTTGTGTTCACAAATATGTAAAAAAAAGAAAAAAAATAATTCGGCGACCAATCCTGGATAAGAGATAATGACAGGCGTAGCAAGACATTAATGGCAATGTGCCCCAGTGACAGTGCATCCTAAATTCACATCACTATAATACCCAGTCACATACATTTTCTAAAGTACCCATTCAAACGGTCTTATGGTTTATTTGTACCACAATGGCATTTGAAAATGAGTTTCATGCTTTAGCATTTAGTAAATGTATTTTATGGACCTACTTGTAGGGTATCACTCATTGTGGAGATTTTGTCCAACCGGACTACATTGTAGAGACTAACAATAGTTCATAGAATATTCAACTTTTAGAAAAATAGAAATTGTAATGGGTCCAAACAGATACATCATTTCTGCTGGCAAACGCCCATTTTTAGTCCTATTACATACCGTATGGGGAAAGGGGTTACTTTTTCCCTTTTTTGCATTTTTTCACCGCCACTTAGATCTCTCTATATTATACAGCCCCAGGCTCACAGTTATGGTCGCTGATGAGACATGTATTGTGTGTTTTGTTTGTGGTGTGGGAGGTATGGAGCGTGAGAGGGCGTGCTTCTTTGCTGGTGTCCTGCGGTCTGATCCTAGCTTTCAGAGCCTTGATCTGCGGGGTAAGTTTGAATGTCTCATGCGGGAACTGGGGAGAGAGGCTATCAAATTTATTAAAAGTATATGGTATATCAGAAAAAATCACTTATTTCAATGATTTAAACACTCAAATTCATTACCATGTATGTATCCATATGCTTTTGGTGGGTTTGATGGTTTCTTTCCCTTGGTTTTTGCATGGGATGTTTGGATTTGCCTTGTGGACTGGGATTTTGGGGATCAGGATTGGACTGCGGGACATTGGTGGAGAAGGGTTCCCTTTTGCGTTCATATTCTTTCTTTTTAAAAATTAGATTTACTTTACATGTCTTTATATATATGATGGTGTGTGTGTGTGTGTGTGTGTGTGTGTGTGTGTTATGCTATATTATTTACTTAGTTATTTTATATACAAGTATGTATGTTTATATTTTGTGTGTGTGTGTGTGTGTGTGTGTGTGTGTGTGTGTGTGTGTGTGTGTGTGTGTGTGTGTGTGTGTGTGTGTGTGTGTGTGTGTGTGTGTGTGTGTGTGTGTGTGCGTGTGTGCGTGCGTGTTTGTGTGTGTGCGTGTGTGCGTGAAATGTGTGTGTGTGTGTGTGTGTGTGTGTGTTTTGCGTGCGTGCGTGCGTGCGTGCAGAATACTAATGTGTGTGTGTGTGTGTGTGTGTGTGTGTGTGTGTGTGTGTGTGTGTGTGTGTGTGTGTGGTGTGTGTGTGTGTGTGTGTGTGTGTGTGTGTGTGTGTGTGTGTGTGTGTGTGTGTGTGTGTGTGTGTGTGTGTGTGTGTGTGTGTGTGTGTGTGTGTGTGTGCTGCATGTTAGTATTTAAGTTAAGCCTCATTATATCATAGATTATATATATGTTTAGATATAGGTGACTGATAAGCCCTGAAGGGCTGGGTATATATTTGTAGCATAATTGACTTATATGTTATTGTAAGTGAATTTTTATACCATGTCACTATAATAAACCAATCAAATCAATTAAATCAAATGTACCTATATTCATGCTGAATCGGGGTTATTCGGCACAATTCCCATTAAAACGTCTAGCAGTCGGCTATATTCTGCTGTTTCGTGTGTGCGAAAGTCAAGTCTGGTATATCCGCTCCTCGCTGGCGGTATCATCTATCATCTATATATGAATACGCTAATCTTGGTGCTTTGTCCGGCTGACACCTCTTTAACCTGACCAGTTGGACGACTTTTGACTACAGGAGATCATTCATGGTACAAGGCAGTATTGCAAGTTTATATTTTTAAACATCATAATGGCTGTTTATTGGCGATTTCATAACGAAAATAGCACACAAGGTCGATCACATTGGAGTCATGTGACGCCATTAAGACGCCAAAGGCGTCGCATGTGGTCATATAGTAAGGAATTGCGGCCAATTGAGTTATGTGTACATTAGAACCTCCAATTAAGACCACCTCTATAAAGACACCACTTCTACAATAAGATGATTTTTATTACGGCTCAACGTCTTCATAAAAAGACCATTGCAAACGTCCACCCCTCTATTAAGACAGCTGGACACCGGCCCTTGGGCAGTCTTAATAATTATGTTCCACTGAAGTGTGTAAGTATATCTGCCTCATGGAGAGCATTTTGTTCCAATTACCATAGACACTAATTTATCTGCCTTTAGCTTGTGTATATCAGATGCAAAAATCAGTTGAAGCCAAAAACAATGGTTTGGTTGAGATATACTTTTACGAGCTTCAACTTGGAGTTATTCCACATAACCTGCTCCAAGGATACTGGAACTAAGACTATGCCCGTGTTTTGCACGAGCTATTGGCGAAGTTATACTAAGGTGTTTGGATAGGCGGATGTTAGAACAGTGGTACAGTAGTGGGTGCCAGGTTGAAAGTGAGTGTGTTTGAACAACGTGGATGCTGTAGGACCGTGCTATGCAAGAAAAATTTGTTGTTCAATAGTAGGTGGGGTGGGGTATGGGCGGTGTTTATTTCAGAAATAGGTCATGAGAATTGATTGTAGCTCCTGGTGCTTGATAAGTCATAATGGACCAATACTTATTACATAACAACCTGAGGACAATACAGCTCGAACCATGCCAAATCGGGTGGAGTTTCAAGCCATCAAAATTCCAGATATCAGTATGCTCCAAATAGCCCTCCAGACATTCCAGAAAAGCAAGCACATGATCCAGATTAGCAGAATTGCTGCATTACTTGCATGCCTGATGATCGTAACAGTAGTAGCAACACTTATGGTTTAGATACGTCAATCATACAACTTCCAAAAGCATCCATATAAGGCTAGGTCTATTTATACATGCACAATTGAGCTCCAAGTTGCCATACATACGATCCAGATAAGGAGATCAATAATCCTCTGCCATAGGCAGAAAAGAACACAGCCCGCTTCTCAAGAAAGGGGATACATTTTTAGGTCAGAACCGACCAGTGGTGCTCTATTCCCTCCCGGAACTACTGAACTTGCCATGTAACCCCAAATTTGAATACATTTGTCTCATGATCCACCCCATAATGATACGTCTGATGTATTCTAGGAGCATCTGGAGCTACCATTCATCGTGTGAAATTGGCTGGGTCATTTTGGCCTATATCAAGGGATTATTTATCTGCTAATCCGGACCATCTGCTTGCTTTATTACATATTACATCGTTTGGAAGGCTATCTGGAGCTCATTTGGAGCATCATAAGGTATTTCTTATGTCTGGCGTCTTGATGTTTCTGGAGACTATATGATTGACGTATCCAAACCCATAAGCGTCGCTACTGCTGCTACGATCGGTAGCCATGCAAGTGTAGAACAACTGTGCTAACATTCTTGTTTGATTCATACCATGTTACATTTCTCCTTTATCTTCAATAATGTCAGATTGCTTACACACTACAAGTCCAATATCTGCATCACGAATACTATTTCTTGAAACATTTTTATTTGATAAACTCAAAATATGAAACTCGTTTGATCGGGGCTCCTAATCTTGACTTAACCCCCGATTTCAAATAGCCGATTCTAGCTCCAGATTCTCCAAAAGACGCCAGAAATGAGAAAACAATAATATCATCACCCTTTCTTTGGTGCCTCGTGTGTATATTTTGTGGCCGAAACGTACGGGATCGTCTGGAAACACGATATGTAACCTTTCTAATGGACTGTATAAGCACGCAGGTTTATGGAACATTCGGAAATACCACACCTTTAATATGAGAACATCTTTATGAACATTTCATCAATGCCACATTGAAGCACAAAGACTTTACAACGACCAAGTTAGCCCTTCAGATGACCCAGAAAAGCAAAAAGATGATCCAAATCAAAAACTCATTAACCCAAACCGGGAGCCCACAAGCTGAAAAATATCAAAACCACCACTCCAGAGAAGTGATAACTATTTTAGGGCCAGAACCATGCAGAAGTGCGTCATTTCCTCCGGGAAGACAGCATTAATTATGGAAACATAACAGCCCAACTGTTGGAACAGAGGCTTCTATTTCATCCTTCCATTGCTTCAGATTGTGACGGCAGTGGCGACACTTACAGTTTCATCTGTCAACTATAATCTTCCCAAAGCAGCAGACGAGGCCAATGTTAAGCAAACAAGACCCAGAGCCAGCCAGAAGTGCCCCATTCACAACCGAACCAGCCAGATCACTCCAAAGTTGAAGCCAGAACACCCACGTCCATCTCGACTTGACCCTAAGCTCCTGGCGTCTTCTTAAGCATCTGGAGCTAGCATCGGCCATGTGAAATAAGGGGGGTATATGTGATGTATTAGGCCCCAATTTCACATGGCCGATCCTAGCTCTAGATCTTCCTAAAGACCCCCGATTTGTCACTTCGGGGTGGATTGTGCGTGATCTGGCCTCAAATGTTGAGCGATTTGATTGGTTCGGCAGGGATTGGGCCGTTTTGGGCGGGTTCTGGACCGATTTTTCTTATTTCGGCTTGTGTGCTCGAACCCACACCATCGCCATGCTTTTCGGGGCTGTCTGGGGGGGGGGCTTTCTTTACTATTTGCAACATCCTTAGGTCCTTTTGCTGAACCGTGGCCTCGTCTGATGCATTGGGAAGATGTATGGTGACAGGTGAAACCGTAAGTGCCGCCACTGCCGTCCCAATCAGAAGCAATATATGCTTGGGACGGAAGCATCTTTTTCAACAGCACGATGTTCCAATAAAAGTGTTGTCTACCTGGAGAAAATGACTCATTTCTGCCAGTTTCGGGCCCAAAAAGGTTTATCACTTCTCTGGAGAAGTAGTTTTGACTTTTTTCGGCATGTAGGCTCCCGTTTTGGATTATTGAGTTGTTGATCTGTATCAACGTTTTGGTTTTCTGCTACGTCTGGAGAACTACCTCGTTGATCGTTAGGTCTCTCTGCTAACAGTGGGGTTGCTGACAATTTTCATAAAGATGTTCCCGTTTTATGGGGTGCTAGTTCTGAATGGTCCCATTAGCTTGCCTTTTGAACCAGTCCATCTGAAAGGTCACAGACCGTAATTGCAGACTATCCCGTAAGCTTTAGCTACAACATATGCAATGAGGCAATATAAAAAGGCTGCAAATGTTGGGGGTTTCATTGTTGTTTGTCTCTCTGAAGGGTTAAACTCAAACACGTATTCACAATGATTAAGCAACGAATAATGGTAACAATGACAGCCGTTGCACTTAATCTTGCTCAGCAACAACGAAAGGAGGAGGAAAGAAGAAAGAAAATGATGCAAGAGACTGTAGAAGATGAAAATTATGAAACTTCAGAAGGCGGCCTTGAAGATGTCCCAAGTTGATGCTGGCCAGCAGAGATTGTTACCGCAAAATATAACCAACGCAAAATATAACCAGTTATGATTTGCGTTAACGCAAAATATAACCAGAGCCCTAAAAATTACCCTGGTGACGCAAAATATAACCA
Source organism: Streblospio benedicti (assembly GCA_019095985.1). Classification (NCBI taxonomy): domain Eukaryota; kingdom Metazoa; phylum Annelida; class Polychaeta; order Spionida; family Spionidae; genus Streblospio; species Streblospio benedicti. The sequence continues at coordinate 5,713,111 of CM032664.1, forward strand.
CTGACGCATAACATAACCAAGGTGTAGCCAGTCACAATTCTAATCTCGCCAAGTGATGAGTTCATTCATTCTTTAAGTTAACTGTATTCATATGATCAATATCGACTTGTCAAATCAGGCTGCCTCCATCCAGAGTAATCAAATTTTAAATGTAAATGTCTGGTTTCTGGTATTCTTCCCCGAAGTATCAGACGACTCTACATCTACACAAGGTCATTGTCATCCTTGTCACACTATATTTTTCTCAACTCCCCGGGGAGCATTCAGCACAATTGCTATACCGTAGCGCAGACGTGCTAATCACTCACATTTGTGTTCACTCGCCTGGCATGTACCTATTTAACATGTAGGTACCACAGAACAGTGTGCAACCTGTTAGAGGTAAATTTGCTCAATACGTACCACCAGACCCGACTACACATTTTTTTTCAGTTTACATGGCACATACTCATACAGCAGAGGGTAGACTCGAGTGCATAATGTCTAAAACTGGTTTAATCCTGCATTTGTGTGGGTTGTGTGAGTAAAATATTGGCAACAAACATGTAGAATGTGAAGCCTTTACATATGCAGACATCTTGTTTGATCTTAGGGTGTCTTGTGGTCAAACGTGGTGTGCACATTTGAGATATTCAATGTGATGAGACACAGGAATACCTGTAACCCTAATTGAGCTTAGTATATAAGAACTGTAACCACTAACACCACTGTCTTGGTTTAAGAAGCGGCACATCTCTGGCCTTAAGCTTGTCACCTGACTATATGGTAAATTGCTTCTCTATTTATGGTAGCGCATGATTCTTGATATGTCTGTTTATGTATCAAGACCTCGGGTCCCATCTGTTTTTATAGTAAATTCTAAAAAGATACCATGGCAGCTGGTGGCGTGAAATGGGAGTTGAACACGTGACACTTAGCGAGAAGTGTACACTAAGCGTGTGAGCATAGGCACTCTTTTAGGACGCTTGATGTTAGCTTAAATTACAAATCTTGCACGGGAATCATTTGTCGCGGCCCTTAATGGACTCCTAATATTAGATGCAGTTCAGTAGTATAGAAAATAAATACTGTGTGTGCGTTTAAGTAGTAACAGCAGCAGCATTGTTCTTTTGTTTTAAAAGTTTCTATGGAAGGTATTTTTAGTATTGAATGTAATCAATTTCCACAAGTGCTTAAATATACTATAATGTTATAAATTTCTCAGAAATTAACATATATAGGTGGGTAACTTTTTGAAAACAAAATGTATACTGTGGGTTACTTTTTCCTCAAAAATAGGTATATCGGTGGGTTCCATTCTCAACCTGTCAGAAGTACATCCGCCCCCACGCCCCCCCCCCATGTTCAACATGTTACGCGAGGTTGTTTTGGACACAACTTTCCGTTTTACTTATAATAAGGTGAACAGTGGTGGCTAAAAATTACTAATGACGGTTTCAATTGAAGCGATCTTTGTGACCAATGATTAATGATGGGCAAAATAACGTGTTGTTAACTTATGATGTTTACATGTATCTTAAAGAAGTGTTAGTTTTTCATCTATATTTGTTACATCTAGAAGTGATCCATTACCAAATGAACCACTCAGATCACTCAATATTTGAGGACTGAACACCCACGAACCACCTCGAAAAGACACAAAGCAGTAATCATTGGATGACTCAAGTAAACATATCTGATACCGTCGTAGGTTGACAAGACAAAAATACTCTCCACTGTATGTTAAAAATAGCTCTGGTTATATTTTGCAGCAGAGGTTATATTTTGCGTCACCAGGTCCATCTTTGGGAGTGTGGTTACGTTTTGCGTTAACGCAAAACATAACTGGTTAAATTTTGCGGCTGGTTATGTTTCGCGGTCTAACAAGAGAGTACCATATACTCAGAAACGATATTTACTTTAATTACATGAGGATGACACCTGCCCTCTTTGAAGAGATTTTGCATAGAACAGAGACACGAATAACAAAGCAAAACACTGGTTGGTGTAAAAGTATTACTCCCGGGCTGAAGCTGGCTGTCACCCTCCGTCATCTGGCAGCAGGTCATAAATACTCAACATTGGCACATGACTTCAGGGTTAGTCGTCACACCAACACGGCATTCCTACCACAAGTTTGCAAAGCAATCCATGAAGAGCTCTCTGACGAAGTGATGCACTTACCACAACATTATCCTGTTGTTCTTCAAAAGTACTAGTAATAATAATGGTAAATAAAGAACACAACCATGAACATTTGGCGACTAAAAACTACAGTTTATTTGTTTTGAATATTAACTTTTACAAAGACAATCCAAATAAACAAAACATATGCAAACTGTGCATATCATACAAAAGTATAATATATAAATAAATCTTAATGGTAGCATACAAATTATCTGAATCTTAAACAACCAACTATTTAAACAGTTGACACAGGAGGTCACGTGATGCTGCCACCAAAACACAATAGGGCGTCTATAATGCCCTAGAATGACTAGTGTCATTCTTTATAAATGAAAAGGCATGGAGAGATGTGGCTGCAGAATTCTTCACCATGCTTCGTCTGTCTCGGCCGTGTCCAGTCAACTATAACGTCTCTGACGCCTCGTTCGGCTCGGTGACTTTGGCATGCTTGATCTTCAGACTGTTACGTAATAAATATTGATACATTCCAGCCGATCCACCCAGAAATGACAATTCGGCCGTCTTTTGGAGGATGTGGAGCTAAGATCGGCCATGTGAAATGGGGGGTTTATCAAATATATTGTCGTGCGTACATATACGGATGAGAATAAAGCTGCCAGTAAAGGGATTGGTTCTGTCATTACAATGACATAAATGCTTTACACTTCTGCAGAGGTTCTTATATGAACTTAATCTAACATGCAAAGTACATTTGAAAGGCAATTTACCATGTAGTAGCAATTGCATGAGCCAAACAAACTTCCCGATTTAGCGTTGTCTAATGTTCTACCATTATTTTATTCAAGCAGATAAAAATGGCCGTCTCATGGTATGTAACTGATGTTTAAGAAAAAAAATTGTTTTTAGTACAATTTTTAAATCATAATATTTATAGATTCTTTTATCTAGCCGTATGCGTTTTATTCTCGAAGCACATTTTGTGGCATCTCATGGTTACATTACAGCTGATGAAATTGATGTTTAAGATGCTGCTTCTTTATGCGAATGCACTGTTGATAGAATCTAATTTCCCTAATGAAATATGAGCAAATTTGTGCCTGTTAGAGCAAAGTACATATTGGTGGCATATGTGATCTCTTTGATATGCATGTAGACACAATGTAGATAGACCATACGTAATTTCATTTTACAATGTGGATTTGCAAGAGCATTTGGTGGTTTACGAGATGATTATATTTCTAATATACTCAAGATACTTTGAAAAGTCAAAATATTCAAATCAGGGGGCATTGTTATGAATTTAAACAATTATTTGTTTATTTCAGGAAGAAAAACAGCAAACACTGACTACATTTGGTTGGCTTGACACGGTACGTAAACATGTAGTACTCTTGTGCAACCATTGGCCTTAAAAAGAACTTCCAGTCACTACATTTTAAAGAATGGCTGACATTTCAGTGTCCATTATAAACTATTGTATAATACTCATGTTTCAAAAACACACATCTACTCAAACTCAATCTACACTAAGGCGTTATCCGACATCTGCAACAACCTAATGAAAATGGAACGTCCACAAATGCAATTAAATTTTGCTGCTGTGGCAAGCAAGCAGGGGAATTTACGGCTTGAAGAATATGAATGGTTCTCCAGAGACAATGACACATGCCAGCTCATTTGTCTCAAATAATCATAATTTGATTTTTAAACGGTTTAGAAAATGCTTGCTTTGTTCCCTTACGTTTGCATGTATGGTTTTTAAACTGAACCACATTTTTTAGATTAAAGTATGATATACTAGTATGCAATTGGAGTTTTTCATATGAAGTGTCAAAAGCCCGGCTGTGTTTTTGCTTGTTACAAATCGTGGTGCACCAAGCATGAAGTTGTAAAAATTGTGTCCGTTTGTGGCAATGCTTTAATTGCTGTGTTTTGCCTGTGGGCTCAATAGCTTGTGTCTATTATTCTGTGACATCGCCCTACAGGGAAGCGTGGCTCTGTAAACCCACAAACAAAGTGAATTTTTATGCTTATTTCAATTACACGTTGGCAGTAGTAGAAGAGCTCGTTGGAACATCGTGTTACAAAATGCACCTGCGTTGTTCCCTACTATTGTTCATAGTGTATATATATAGATATATATAGGTCTAGGGCTCGGGTCAAGGGGAGCACTTTGAATGTCAACACGTTTTTGTATTTTTGTGGTTGATTTTCGTAACGTATTTCCAGTTTTGGCGGGATGATTATCTCACGTGGAATGCGTCAGAGTTTGACGGTCTGAACCAAATAGTTCTATCCCCTGAACTCGTGTGGCTCCCAGACTTTGGCGTAGAAAATAGGTACCACATTTTAGTCCCAATTACTTAGTAATAAGCATGCTCATACTAATCAATGCACCGTACAATATTTTTTAAAATCAAATTTATTATTGACTTTTGGTATTTTTAGCCAACTTTGTATCATCATTTAATAGTAGCCATATGATAGCAATGTGTGGGGTGTAGTTATTTGTTTTTTGCACATGACATTCTTCTTCAGTGCAAAATCTATCTACGACGAACTGTTCTTCAAGCGATTTCGTGTCAGTGTCACAAGTGACGGTCTGGTCAACTGGGTACCTGGGGGCAAATTCATCACATCTTGTCAACTTGACATCACCTACTACCCGTTTGATGACCAGCACTGCAATATTGACCTCGTTGACTGGGCCTATCACGGACTACAAGTGGCGCTCGTCAACGGTACCTCAAGCATTGGACTAGACGCATACACAGAGAGTGGCGAATGGAGCATTTTGAAGACGGTGGCGAGTAGTGGCGATCAGTATTATGAGTCAGACCCAGGTGTGCCATTCCCCAGGGTGCGCTTCATGCTGAAGCTGAGGAGGAAGCCGATGTTCTACACCATCAACATCATCACGCCATGTATCACCATGTCACTACTGGCGCTGCTCGTGTTCTATCTGCCCCCAGACTCCGGGGAGAAAGTGTCACTTGGCATCACGGTTCTGCTCTCATTCTCAGTCTTTCTCTTACTGGTGGCTGAAAATGTACCCAAGACCTCAGAATTCGTGCCACTGCTAGGTAGGTAACATGTACTTTTAATTATGTTGACTATATTCATGCATTTTTTTAACACGTTTGCAATAATATTGTGAAACGTTTGGATTTGTGCAGTACAAACGTCAAGAAATACCACGTATATACACAGACTACCATTTCAATTGGTTCCAAGCCTTCATAAGAGACCATCTCTCTATCGAGACCACTTTAGACCTATCTTCGGTTGGTCTTACTAAATAGATTCCCCTAGTGTTTTCTATTTCAATTTGTAGCCATGCATGGTCAATAAGAGTTCCAAATGCTATGCAGAATGGTAGATCATATGTGTCACTCAGTGAAGCGTGGATTAATTCCTTTCTAAGTCTCTCATTGTGTACACAAACCACCTTTCTGTAAATATAACTTACCACTGTACGATTGATGGCCAATGCACTTCGGTTTGTGTGGTATAAAGAATAGCATTCCCACTCGAAATCATGAGGCAGTGAGTCCGTTTCAAACACATGTCTTTTCAGGCAACATATGTAAGTCAGGGCACTTCAGGGAGACTTCAAATGTAAGCGTATCCACAGTGTCCAATTAATTAACTTCAAACCAGCCTCTCATTTTTTTCACGTATTTTATACACTTTCTACACAGTAAGCTATTATTCTAGCAGTTAGTGTCTTACAGCATTCATGTAATATTGATAGGTTAGCTCCCAACGCCTGGAAAGGGGTATACTCTGAAAACGATGTTTAGTTTTGGGTGGCGATTTATAAATGCACAATGGTAGAACCCACTACAGTGGCTGATTCAGGTTTAATGGGCGCCACTTAAGCTTGCTGTGAAGTGGGGTCCTTTGTCGCGAGCTGCTACCTTTGTCTACTAAAGCCATCATTAAATATGTGTCTATGTGTAAATAAGATGGTTTTGGTACCCTGGAAAATGTTATGCTGTACAGGTTAATACTTTTCATAACATTTTGTTTGTCTTCATTAAAAATATATCATTTGGACCTCATCTGACTTGGTGCTTTTGTGCATAAAAATACCGGTAACAATTGAGGCAAAATCTGGCGCTCCCCACAAATTTTTACTCAAAAATTGTCATTTGTTAATTGGTGTTTGCTCCGCAAAATATTGTGTGCGAAAATGATTTGGCACAATCTGGGGGCTCCCTAAATGGAGGCCTCTGGCTGCATCACATCCATACCCCAGACCCCTAATCAATTACTGGTCCGGTCTAATAATCCCATCCAATTAAAGTAAATCAATGTGTGCTATTAATAATCTCTACGTCTATGTAACAAGTAACAAGATCTTATTAATTGTAACCCCTTAGACATTCACGTACAACATGGATGACTAATTCATCAATTGCCGCCCAAATGCACGCGCGTTTATCTACCTCTTGCACACCTGCCCATTGCAGGCATCTACCTGACGCTCATCATGGCCATGACGGCCATGTCCATCCTCATCTGTGTGGTCGTGCTCAACCTGCACCATCGGGACCCCAACGCGCCCGTGCCGCGCTGGCTGCACCGCCTCGCGTACGACGTGATGGCGCCGCTCGTCTGCATGCGTGCCACCACGCGCCACCAGGGCGCCGCCATGTACCAGCTGTGCGAGTTTGCACGCGACTTTGCAGCCGGAACCGCTCATTTGAAGACGACCGTTCAGTCGAACAACCACCAGCAGTCGTGTTTTGACGAGAACGGGATAACCGAGCAGATGGGATTTTTGTTGAATAATAAAGCAGGACTGGGTGAGGATTGTGACAATGGGCCGAAAGGCAGAGGAAATGACATGAAAAAGGTCATTTTGGAGGAGATGTTGACACATTTGCGGCAGATTACTGCGAAGTTGAAAGACAGGGAAGAGCAAGATTCTTTGAAAGCTGAGTGGAAGATTGTAGCTAAGATTTTGGACCGCTTTTTTCTTATGGTATTTGTGTTGCTGGTGATAGTGTCGTCAGTGGTTCTTCTGTGTGTGTATCCACTGTATCATAGGCACGTGACTGATGATGAAATCATGAATTTGTAAAGAACAATTCAATGATACATTACACTGTGTGGAATTGATATTGTAAATAAACGTTTCAGACTGTCGTATGTGTAGAAGCACAAACAAGGAAACAGAAATGATAATATCCGAATATTACTGGAACATGAAAAAAACAATAAATATGTATGTAGATGTTGCGAGGGATATCATCGTGTTGAACGGGCTATGTTGAAGGAAATTGTGATAAAACGACAGTTTTTAAACATGTTTTATTAATATACATCAATTAAAAGTTAAATGTATCGTATTATTACTCTTCTTACATGGTCAATATAATCTCTTTTTTTTACTTTTAAAGTTTATTGCACTTTAATGAGATTGTTGTGGTAAACACATAAAAGTAATTAATAATATAATATAGCCTCTAATATAAAAAAGCAAATGAAAATACACGGGGACTTTTTATCAAGTAAATTATAATCTAATCCTTACGCAAGACCCACTGTCATAATGAATACTTATTATACCGCGTGTAAAAACATCTACCATACACAAAACTCGAAGGGTAGTAGTCCATGGGCCCGGTAAAGTTGATTTGCACCCCCCCCCCCAGGACCCTCCGCGACACATACCAATTTGTTCATTGGGATGTCCCGGACATGACTATAACGTGCCACCATCGCAGAATTGGGACCAACCCCTCCGTTTCAGCCATTTTCAAAATGGCCGCCATGAAATGGAGATAGTATTATAAAATCTGATCTAGTCCACCTAGAACCATGATCTTGGTGTCTAAACCCATGTTTTTGAGCATGGCCAGTGTGATGGTGTACATGAAATTTGTCTCAGATATGGCGGCCATCTTGAATTTTCAAAATGGCCGCCATGGAATGGAAATAGTGTCGTAAAATCTATTCTAGTCCACCTAGAGCCATGATCTTGGTGTCTAAACCCATGTTTTTGAGCATGGCCAGTGTGATGGTGTACATGAAATTTGTCTCAGATATGGCGGCCATCTTGAATTTTCACAATGGCCACCATGGAATGGGAATAGTGTCGTAAAATCTGTTGTAGTCCACCTAGAGCCATGATCTTGGTGTCTAAACCCATGTTTTTGAGCATGGCCAGTGTGATGGTGTACATGAAATTTGTCTCAGATATGATGGTCATCTTGATGTTTCAAAATAGCTGCCATGAAATGGAAATAATATCGTAAAATCTGTTCTAGTCCACCTAGAGCCATGATCTTGCTGTCTAAACCCACGTTTTTGAGCAAGGCCAGTGTGACTGTGCACCCAGATTTCATCTTGGGACATGGCAGTCATAAATTTGCCAAGTCACTGCTGTTGAATAAAAACGCTGCAGCAGCAAAATGCTTAACAATTTGTGTTTTTACATAACATATTCAGTGTTTATGTGAACTGACAGATAATCAGATTGAAATATCGCGCTATTAGTACACAATAATTATACCACAAGACTTGAATCAATATGACACTAAAAATAAAAATGTATTTATGAAAATGGCTACAATCTAAATGAAATCTATTTCTTTGTAAGTTTAAGCATGTTAAACATGACTAGCTATTAGAGTTTACAGTCCTATGCTACAGGAAAGTTCAAATGATATGCATGCCCATGTAGGTAGTGTAGTCTAAAGAGAAGGATAGTCGTTTTCAACTCAAAAATCCTAGTATTCATCTTCACTCTCAGTTTCAGTTAGCATGTCATCCTCAACTGGATTATCCTCTTGCTCTTCATCTTCATCAATATCATCTTCATTGAAAATGTCCACCTCAGTTGCAACAGTATCTGGGACTACAGGACTGAAAAATCAAACTGTACCAGATCACTAGGATTTGCTAGTTGAAACGACTATCCTTCTCTTAGAGTACACTACTACATAAATGCATATCATTTGAACTTTCCTATAACATAGGACTGTAAACTCTAATAGCTAGTCATGTTTAACATGCTTAAACTTACAAAGAAATAGATTTCATTTAGATTGTAGCCAATAAATACATTTTTTATCTTTAGTGTCATATTGATTCAAGTCTTGTGGTATAATTACAGTACTAATATAAATAGCACGATATTTCAATCTGATTATCTGTCAGTTCACATAAACACTGAATACGTTATGTAAAAACACAAGCTGTGCTGCAATGTTTTTATTCAACAGCAATGATTTGGTAAATTCATGACTGCCATGTCCCGAGATGAAATCTGGGTGCACAGTCACACTGGCCTTGCTCAAAAACATGGGTTTAGACACCAAGATATGGCTATAGGTGGATTAGAACAGATTTACTATACTATTTCCATTTCATGGCAGCTATTTTGAAAATTCAAGATGACCACCATATCTGGAGACAAATTTCATGTACACCATCACACTGGCCATGCAAAAAAACATGGGTTTAGACACCAAGATCATGGCTCTAGGTGGACTAGAAAACAGATTTTACGACAGTATTGCATTCCAATGAAAGTTCAAGATGGCCGCCATTACATGTACATTCACACATGTGCAAAAACATGGGTAAATCATGGCTCTAGGTAGACTAGAACAGATTTTTAATAAATGGCGGCCATTTTAAAAATTCAAGATGGGTAAAACATGGCCATGCTAAAAAAATGGGTTTCAAGATCATGGTTCTAGGTGGATAGATCAAATGAAAATACTATCTCCATTTTATGGTAAATTTTGAAAATGGCTGAAACGGAGGGGTTTCCCACTGTCGATGGTGCATACTTATAGTCACTACTGAACACAAAAAGCGGAGGGTCCTGGGGGGTCAATCCGGCCCATGGAAATAAGAGAGCATAACACCGTGTCACTAACACACAAGTAACTATGGGCTTATCAATTAAACCATTAGTTGCCATTCAACTTATGATAGGTGAGATGTTAAAAAGATAATGGAAAAAAATATAATTTCGTGATAGTGTGGGTTTTATCAACTTCATCAAGATCACGGTAAACAGCATGTATCATGTACCTATATAGCAGGTACTGCCACTTGTTCAAATTCACTATCATTCTCTTGATTTTTCTCTATCATCTCATTAACTTGCCGAACTGTTTCTCTAGTTCTTTTTGTCCTCATACTTCTGACCAGCCATCTTTAGTGGGGAAAATGATATTGATCAATGTAAATACAGTAACGTGTGTAGACTGCATTAGTTTTGTAGATTGAATTGATTATCTAGATTTAATCAGGCGTTCTACATGTACTCTTTGATTTAATGTCTTCAATAAACTGCAGCTGAGACCATATCTGTCAGTGGTCTGATAATGCATCAATAAATCATAATTTTGGTTAAAGATTAAATTCAGGTCAGGGTTCATACCTTATTAAATACTATCCACAAATCACACACAAACGCATATACCAATACACACACGCACGCACATACGCACGCACGCACGCACAATTTCACTTGTAATGCACATCTATAGTAATAGATTGTGAAGCAAGCACATCACAAGCCATAAAGTCACTGTCTCATAGGAAACAAAAAACTGATGAAACGCGCATGTAGGACGCACAATTGTTTTTGGTGTTTTCTTTATACGTGTGGGGCTCCGTAGTAAATAAGACAAAAATTATTGTCAGATTCACTGGGGTGGAGGTGTCCCGGCATGAAATGTTCTGATGTGATAGTTTGTCTCGCTTCTGCTGTGATAGGTCCCGGTTCTGTTTGATAGTATACATTAATGTCGAAATCTAAATTCCATTCTATACCACATTATGATGAGCTCTTTATATGTTTAAATTCATCTACATCTATATTTTATATCAGACTGTGTGTGTGACACTCACACAACAATGGAAAGCGTGACACATATAATTTCTAAAGTCCCGGTTCTGTTGTAATCACAATTATTTTGTCCCGGTTCTGTTTGACCCTGTCCCGGTGCTATTGTGATAGATTTTGCTGCAAACCACACTATACATTTTGAGTTAGCTGATTTTTAATAGATTCGGCATGACAATGATTTGATATAGTAGCCTATAGTAGCCTTTGTTACGTCCTATCATTTTCTTTTTCATATGATAGATTAGTGAAAATGCTTGCATTTAGGAAGGTACCACATATTATGGTGGGGAGGAGTGTTATGAACAATTGACATTATATCAAAATGGTTTTAATTCTTCCACCTAAGTTTGTTTGTTGGTGTGGGGAGAGCGCTCAATTTCCTTTGGTCACAAAAGGCAGGGTGCTCAATTTAATTCAAAGGGAGAGGGAGGGCATTCAATTCTCAAACTGAAAAAGTAATATTTTTCAGACTTTTGGTGTATTCCTCCTATATGCACATGGTTTTGCATTTAACTGTATTCTAATATTAACATAACAAGTCAAATAGATGGTTAAACATTCACTTTCCATTGACAATGAGTCAATGAATGATTCATTTCAACAGACTTTAAATAGTTTTCAGGGAATCTGTCCAAATAGCACGTTAGGAAAATGATTTCATTCTAAAATACTATTACATACATGTTAAAATGCATGTTGGACATTGTATTGCCTAGGTTAAACCAATATGCTGGGTATATAGTGCAATTCATGAGTCATATGAATGGTTTTGATCTAATATCAACGTTTATAATATTAAAGTATGCCATTGTTCATATTTATTCGGGTGTGAGTGAGAGGGGGGGGGGGGCACTCAGTTTGTTAAAGTTCACATGGGGAGGGTATTCAATTTAAATGTATAGTGTTAGGGGGTTGTTTTCTTATCTCATCAATACCTAAAGACCGCACCGCCCTGTAAATTAATGATTGTAGCTCCCTTAACACTAATAGCCTGTTTATAATACATTGAGAAAACTGGTATCAGGATATCAAAATCAAGTAGTTTGTATTTTAAGGAGACATGCCCAAGTTTAGATATTTTTACTTGGATTACTCTGGTAGTGGCGCTACTACTACAGCCATGCATGGGATTCATTATGAGTAAATCTTAAAGGAAGACATTATGAAATATTTTTAGAAGTAGAATATCATATTCAAAAACTCTATATAAAATATAAAGAATTTAGTACTATTAATACAGAAATACTGATAAACTGTGTACTTACAAAAAGAGACATTTTAACAGAATTAAACCTTTCAAATGGTATCTATGAATATGCTGAACATCGAATGGATTGATGTCTATCAACAGTTATTTCACCAAGAATCAGTATACGATTAACGTAGTTCTACCAGTAGATGGAAGAAGTCTATGAAGGTGCCGAGAGAAGGTTCCTCACTTTTGAAGATCCACTGAATATTAGTGCTGATGTTGAAGTGACCACACTATTGTCACTCTGAAGTGCATAAGGAAAAGCCTCTACAAGTGCTAAAATGCATGCAGGCCGGAAACAGGTATCAAACCAAGTTTTCATCAAATATTTCTGGACATAGACTTTACCACAAGGGACTGAAAGATGTCCGATGTAATTCCTGCACTAGAAAATATTACGCTCGTTACGAGTTAAAAAGACATATGCATTGGTACATAAAAATAACCATTCTTTTATATGTGATCAATGCTGTCGCTCATTCGTGTCAATGCAAAGTTTGAAAATACATGCCATTGTCCACCATAAAAGGGTAGGATATACTTGCAAAGATTGCAACAAAGTTTTCGCTAACACAGCTGCAATCAGATTTCACGGGGCATATGAATCGGCATTTGAACATCATAATCCATTCACATATAAAGACTGTAACAAAGCATTCATGTATAAGATAATAACATCTGTTGAAATCCTCCTGTAAAATATATAGAATAGTTTCATTAGTAAAAAAAATGTAATGAAGAATGGAAACAAAAATTAGAACATATCACAACATAACATGGACATTTGGTCTTTAAATATCACACCAGACGCAGAATGAGCCCTTAAAAACTCACAACAGCACCGGGTCACTATCAAAAAGAACCCGGACACTATCACATTAGAACCAGGACATAATGAAAAAATTAAAATCATGCACATCTTTCGAACTCATTGGTCTTGATTAAAACACCTCACAGAAATTATGGGTAATGCATCATTCTTACACAGTTAAGCAATTTATATATAAATCATTTGATGGTAAAAATCACTGAATTTCTCAATGAAACACACTACACTCCTCTGTAAAGGCATTTATGATTTTGAAAAATACAGAGAGCGACTATCTATCTATTTTGAACAAATTAAATCAAAATATTGCCATGTAAATTGGTTAATATCCATGTAAAACGCCTTGAAATCAAACTTGTGTGAGTATGCCATGCAGGAAATCGCAACAGAACCGGGACCTATCACAGCAGAACCGAGACTACTATCACATCAGAACATTTCATGCCGGGACACCTCCTCCCCAGTGAGATTAACACGAACTATGCACGTAAAAACACGTAAAATGCTCGAATGCTACAAGGATAGTCCACGTATACCACCGCAAACGTACAATTTTATGTTCTAGTGATTTTTAGCCTGGCGATCACCACAGATGAAAGACAGATATATAACATAAAACCCGTACTATATACGCGTGATTTACGGCTGTATCACGGTAATATCACGCCTAGTCTACGCACAATGTGAAAATCCATCCACGCCAATACTTTTGAACTTTCCAAAAGGATTAGCGCGGACGGTTAGGCCCCTGAAATCATGCCGCGTAATTCGCCGAAGAAAAAACGTATAAAACACTGATGATCGGCGCATTGACATGGATGGACCACATATGGCAAAAATCTGTTCGTCCTAAATACGTGTTTCATCCGTTTTTTTCTATGTGACAGTGACTTAAACCCAATATGGCCGGACCCCAGTACGACACAGGTGTCTACTGTTAGACCGTAAAATATAACAAGCCGTAAATTGTGACGGGTCATAATTCACATAACAAATGAGCGTGATTACAGATTAAGGTGGTCACATTTTGCGACAGATAGACCATTTTGGGGGGCCATAAATTATAACCCGTCACGATTTACGCTAATGATACTTTACGGTCGAACAGCCTACTCACACATTCTGGACGATTGGCCCGATCATGAGCACGCCGGCCACGAGGAAACAGAAGCCGGGCCACACGTCCACCGTGGCCGGGTACAACGCGTCACTGTATAGGAACGACGAGCACAGCGAGCCCACGATCTCCAGCCACGCCACCACCGCGAAGATCTTACCTGTCGAAGCACGTGGTAGGTGTTATCATTATGAGGTATATATAGTATTTGAATATGTGGTGTATCAACATCGGTGTATATACCCGTAATTACAAACGTATATAGGTCATGAGTAGTTAACTGAACATTGCAAACGACAAAGTATTACGCGCACTTACGCAAAATACACATGAAGCAAACTACCTCAAATTTGCTAAGGTGACAATGATGATAATGATTTTTTTTCACACATAGGTAAAGAGCATCATTATATGAACAGGTTTGCATATAATATCAAATGTGTCACTTTATTGACAGAAAGACGGTTAGGTAAATTAAGCAAATTAGAGAAGGTTAATATCGGAGTTTTAGCTTACAAACATACCCACTTCATCAGGTTTCACCATAGTCGACACTAGAGCCCGCACGGCTGGGAAGATTCCATTTGATGGATACCCAATAAATGGGGCTGTAATTCCCAAGAACTGATAAACAAGTAATACGCAACAACTGATATACAATGTATTCAAGTTACTTGAGTATGTAATCAAATCTATTTGGAGGACTATTTTTCACGTATGCTAAGGGAAAGTCCAATAACTGTATGTAATGATTAAAAAAGACTACCAATTTCATCTAATGGGCTGGTAATTAAAATACCAACCGGTACTCAATATAATCGCTACTATGCTTATTTACATAGTCTATTGCAGAATATGTGTTGTGCACTTAGATCAGCACATCTTCAAGACTCACTCAAAAACACCATCCACGTGTGACTCCAGAAGGCCATCCACGTCCTGTGCACGGCCTCGCCCACGCAGCTCACCAGCAGCAGCAGCTCGTCCGACAGGCGCAGCCCGCCGTTCTTGAGGCACGCCGGGATGAAGAGCAGCTTGGCCGTGAACGCGACCAGGCTCGAGAAACCCAGATAGTAGCCATACAGCGTCTGGGTGAAACTGAGCGGCGGCATTCTCAGGTACAGGTAGCTCACCGAGCTAGCTGGATGTGAAGAGGTTGGAATGAAGATGGCAATATGGCAATGGAATTCAACTTAACGGTGTGGTTGAAGTTCAACATGGCACTCGTGAAATTTAACACCAATTTTTATAGCTGAAATTTATGAATACAATAATGCAATGGCAGTGGGGGTTCGACACCACAACGCTATACTGATAGCAGGCATCAACTCGTGACCAATTTTATAAAGCAAAAGACACTGCTCCTCAACTTTGGCACTTCGCTAGTTTGTAAGGAGAGTAATCTTACTCATATATGTGTATATATTGTTTTAGAATATGTGTTCGCTGTTCTGGTCTAAATGCAATTAGAAGATTCATTCTTACGATCTTCAACCTACTGCTAAATTATAGTCATATTAACATAAGGAAAATAATTAATATATTTCAGTATACATATAGAAATCAACTACGTACGATTCGTGAGTATGAGAAAGAACACGGCTACACAGACGCTGATGATGTACTTCCTCGTATTTCCTTCCCGGGAGCGGAAAGTTACTTTGAACGCTTCTTTAAAATGGTTCAAGTCGAAGAGTTCTTTTATTCTTCTGATCCACGTCATGTCTCTTAGTCGCATCGTGTCTGCTTTATTTGATGTTTCTTCTCCTGAAACACGCTGTCCTGGATCGATTTCTTTTACCAACGTTATGATATAAACAACAGTAAGCACTTGTAGGATGAGCGACAATGAAAACACGAACACGTAGCTTGTGTTATCCAAAATCAAACCCGATACAAAAGTTGTGATTGCATAGCCGAGTGTCTCCATGGCATACACAATGGATATCCTACTGGCACGTGATTCGTGGCTTGTGACTTCACTTAGATAACTGAACACTGCCATTAACATAACGGCCCCTCCCCCGCAGAGTCCAGACAGAAAGTTCCCCACGAGGAGCCAAGCTATGCTGGACTCTTCATACACAGCGCAAATTAGATAATTAATGGTCAAGAGCGTAGCCCCGACGGGACTTAGGACCGTGGGCCATTTTCTGGAGAAGCGGTCGCTCCATGATCCATACAAAGCCACGGCGAGCAAGGAAGGGATAGTGAAGGCCAGATTCAGGTAGAAGCTCCACTTTGATGTCCATTTCTGGGTGTTTTCTACGTACGGTAAATATGAATCGTTGTAGTAGAGGTTGTCACATATGCTGGTATTGTACAGTCCCAAACATACTTTTCTGCAGAAAACAAAATGTTTAAAGACATTAACACTCGAACAATTCACGCGCATACTCGGTGTCGACTGTAATTGAAATGCTAAGCACATAGCATTGTGTGGTGTGCTATCGAATTTGTTTCTAATATGACAACTTCCTTATAGAAACTTAATTGACAAACGTCAATCATACATACTTGTATTTTGTAGCTTCGAATGGAATGAAATGCATGTACATATACAACATAAGATATTATACCGGTACTTGTGTTTTACTGTGCTGCACATTCACATCATTGTTGTGCTAACCTGTATTGTAATGCCGGGTGTGCTGATCCTGCTATCCCAGAGGAAAATACGTACAGAAAAATAGCAGGCTCTATCGTAACCTTATGCCAAGGGATTCTGTGTATCCTTTCCTTTATTGAACTACAAACTCCTGCCATTGTTAATTAATATTACGAATGTAAGTGTTTTAAAATGCAATCTTTACTATTATATAACATGATTGATATCTAAATGTTAACGAACTAAAGGGCGATTACCTTTGTTCTCTAATCATAAGACTGATAACACATACACTTTGACAAAATGCTTGCCATAGTCTTATAATCATGACCTTAAGCATAACATAACAAGAATGTACCGGATATGACAGTGGACATTGGCGGATACAAAGTTCCAGAAATGGAGAGGGGAGTGAACCCAGTGGCCCTGCGCTTGCACTTGCATTCTATTCAGTGTGTCTAATTTGTTATTATATTCAATCATTTTCGACCAAGTGTCATGTTGATGAGACGAATTGTGTACTGAGAACATTATGATCAGCAGATCGTATGCTGGCCTCAACAGCGGCATAATGGTGTCTACAAAGCCAACTTTCCTTTCACTTTGTGTATTTTATCACATCGTGTATGTTAGAAATGGTGGTACTTTATATGTAGTGTTTAGTTTTGGATTTAGTCTTACCATATATTTATGTCAGTCATTTGCATTATGTTTTAATAATTTGACCGGCAACTTCAAGATGACAATCAATTATAAAGTACGTAGATGCATATTAAGTAAAAAGACATTAACAAGGTTTTGTCTAAATAATCATTTAGATTTATTTCACTTTGACAAAGAAAGTTAAAATCAACATATATTGTGCATGTAACTTTACCATCAGTTATCGTTATACAGGATAATATTTACATTGAATGTGTCAATGAATATGCAGTCACTACATCCACCTTATTTTGATTGATGATGAACTTTAAGTTTCACGATTTTGATCCTTTTAAAGTTGGCAAGCACTTTTTCATTAAATCCAAACCTGAAATGACAATGACATCATTCTCCTATACAGTAATATAAGTGTATGAACTACCCAACTTGGGGACATATAAACTATGTAATCTATCTTCAAATCGTTATTAGTTGTATTTACGGTCTTATAGTTTATTTTAATGACACAGCCACATTCTTGTGTTCTCACCTCTCTTTACTTTGTTTATGTTGACAGTGAATAAAATCCTAAAGAATCCCGGCACTGTGCTGAAGAAACACAAAGATGCAGGATCCACATAAACGCCAGCATCAAGAAATGCTTCAAAGAGATCTTTCTCGTTGTTGCGGTTGGTCACATACTGAAAGTGTTTCAATCAAGTGGTTTAGGAAGTTATCAAGAAGAAAACACCTTCAATGGGAAGACTGGGAACCGCTTGGGTCAATCTTTAATGACTTATACTTATCAGTTTGAGTCGATTATTATGATTATATAAGCAGTCAGAAGTGCTTTGACAAGGATCTCACCTCCCTAAAATCAGCCCAAATGAAGAGAGCAGAAGTCGGTTGGTTGTGAGGAATGCCCATTTCTTTCAGCCACGTGCTTGTCACGTCTCGGTTCTTCCTCATACGTTGATACATCACTGGGAAAAACTCCGTATTAAGCCAAGCTTCAAAAGTAGACGTAATACCAATTCACTTGCAACATGTAGTTTAACTGTAGTCAAGGCATAACATTATATTTTTCAGTAGGCAAAACATTCTGAATATTTGATATATGCAAGGATACCTTTGTCTGTCAGGAAGACTTCTATCTTACGTTGAATATTAGAAGGACACATTGAGAACACACCGATCCTTTGCAGGCATTGTACCACACCACTAGACCAGGAGTGTATTACCCCTACTCTGAGCCCAGATAATCCAAAATCCTGCATTATGTGAATAAATACATAAAAATCACATGAGTTGCCGTAAAATTACACGTGATAATTATAAAATCGTATTAAACGTAAAGATAATATTTCAAGAACTTTAAGTTTTCGACGAGACACTTTTGTAATTGCTGATCCTACCTTGCTTAGTCCCCACACGAAATGCGTTCTATTCGGGTCCGTTATGGACGTCACTTGTGTCACACTGCTTTCAAATCTTCCCTCAAATACACTTAGTGCATATATTTCATCAAATATTATATGCAGCCGGAGTCTGAAATAGTAAACTAACCACTCAATATCCATTTCAATTAGAAGCCTGCGTCCAATAGAAATACATTATTGTTTTGAGGGCAGTTTACAATTGATGTCAGCCATAGCGAGATCCAGGGTATGGGTCCCCCGCCCCCTTTTCCCAATAAAATACTTTATTTCCATAGGTTTTCTGGCATGTTCGCTGTTGATCACAAGTACGAAACCCATGAGATTCCTTTTAGATAGAACAGGTAGTGTCGGTGTAGTCGTGCGGTTTTTGTTTTTGTTTTTTGTTTTTGTTTAATTGTTCTTTTTTTTTGGGGGGGGGGTATTTGTGTGTTTTTTTTTGTTTTTTTTTTGTTTGGGTTTTTGTTTTTTGTTAGTATTTTGACTTTATCCGATTAGTTTTTTTATTGGAAAAGTACATAATATCTCAAGTTAAAACTTTTACGTGGGTAATTAACAACATCTTATTGTGGCAAGCTAGCAACCATATTGTCACTATATCCTGGCGTTGGCTTCCACAAGAATAAATCCCACCCCGTCCCACACACAGTTACATCGTACGAAAACAAAAAAGGTCCCATCTATCATCATTCCATCAACCTGTTGATGTTGGCCAGTAAGCGGTAGTAGACAGTTAGGTGATTAGTCTCAACTAGACACTGTGATGGAATAGATGAGGAAACGATTTAGTCTCTATCAATGTTTGTCTGAACATGAAAACAATAAATATGGTAAAGAAAATAGTCACCCAAATGTTAAAGGAAGCCAACCTACAAGTAAATGAAAGCAAGACAGAAGAGTATGCAATACCGGTATACCCCTACCTGAAAGAAATCAAATTATTAATGAACACAGTTATACGAAACATCCTGAAACAAACAGATGGAAAAATGTAAGCTGCTTGGTAGTTATATTGACACAGAAACTGATATCAAACAACGAAAATAAAAAAATCATTCACAACATGAAAAATAGCAAAGACATCTACCAATCAAAACATCTCTCGATTTCAACAAAGGTGAGATGTTCGAGGTATTGAAATGTGCCATTTTTTGGTTTGTTGCTGCGGTAGGATGTGTGTAGACTGCAAGAAGAAACACCAGCGAAACAAGCAATGAGAGAAATCATCAATCCTCAAAGAAATAGAATAGGAAGACCCTGCTGAAGTGGTTCGCCTAGGAGAACCATTCAACATGTGAAGATGATGATGAATGTTTGTCTAAATAATTCCCAGAATGCACTGTAAAACACGTGAAAAGCCACGTGTTTTAGTTTGTTTGTCTAAAAATTACCCGGAGTTCATAGATAAGAAAAATCATGGATACATGCTGACATCATTTGTGAACTATGCTTTATGATTCTATAACTCACGTTGCAGCCCAGTCGATGATTCTTTGAACTAAATCTCGGTCAAATATTTGGCCAGTAGGATTATGTGGGTTGATGAGAATAATTCCTCTCACCACCTTGCCCTAAAACATATATATAACGTATATATAAACGTAGTAGGCGGGGGACGTTATGTACGATATGTACCGTTCCGTGCTCCGTTGGAGGAAAATTCTGGTTAATTTTGATTAATTGTGCGTGTAAATTGTTCGCCTTACACGTAGTCGTGTCGCACGTCCGACGTACGATGTCATAGCAACGGAGTTGTGAAACTATTATCGGGACAGTCGTTTTTACCCGGAAGTAAGCGGTCTCGTAGAAAACCCGTTGTCGACTCGACATTTATGAAGCAGTTTTCTCGTAAATTAAGAGAGATTGAAACGCACAGTGATTATGGGAACATTGAAATAGTAGTAAGGCAGGGAACGCGTATAGGTTTGAAGCGCAAAACGGCACTGGTGGGTAAAAAATGTCCGAAATTCGAGATTCACTACGGGGGCGCCGCTTTCGAAGCAAGGTCAGTAATTATATATTAACTAGCCGGCCCGCGTCCTACGGACGCAAATGGATAGTCCATCAATTTATAACAGCACGACGATTAATCTCAACAGTCGTGCGGTTTTGGTTTCGAGTAGGCGGGGACGTTATGTACGATATGTACCGTTCCGTGCCTATTGTTGTTGTTTGTTTTTCTGTCACCTAGTGAATCTCTTTCACTTTGTATAGTATTTTCATTCCAACAGTACAATATACTATTAACATCTTGATCAGTTTATTATTGGGTAACTAACTATGGAAATAATTTACATCGCAACAATTGGAGGAAAATTCTGGTTAATTTTGATTAATTGTGCGTGTAAATTGTTCGCCTTACACGTAGTCGTGTCGCACGTCCGACGTACGATGTCATAGCAACGGAGTTGTGAAACTATTATCGGGACAGTCGTTTTTACCCGGAAGTAAGCGGTCTCGTAGAAAACCCGTTGTCGACTCGACATTTATGAAGCAGGACCCAGGAGAAAAGTATTTTTGGAGAGTTCCTTATATTAAACCAAATAAGATAATCTTCACTCCTGCTAATCGCCGGATTTCAGTTGTCAACTTCCGAAATGGACTTCAATGGAATTTATATTCATTGCATAATGCATTTTTGTTGACAACGTGAGTGGGGTCCGTGCAGAACCCGATAACCAAATTAAATATTCTTCAGTCCTAATATTGACAACCTATAATATGACAACCATTTAAAAGAAAAGGACGAGATACCAAGTGGATTATGATATATCACAAAATATATGCATCTGGGGTCTAAACAAACCACAAATATACTGCTTATGATTGAATCAATTATCTTATATATCTTACTAGTATTTTGTATTAACCACATCACAGTACATGAACGTTCATCCAATGTGCATGTCTTACCTCCATAACAGCTTCATTGTAGACCTTTTCAAGCTTTCCGACGGTTAAGATGTACCTCACTTCATTAGTTTGGGAGTCGACCTCTTCCATGGGAACTGCCAGAGTTGACACCCCACTCCTCGTCAGGGTGTCAACGTGTATATTTGGGTACATAGGCGTGGGTGATAAGAAATAATCTGAACATGAAACATCAAATATCTATAAAAACAGCATACTAGCAAAGCTGGGTTAGCACATTTATGCTGTTGAGTAGGTGGTGTATATGGTGTGAAAGATGTATCCAGAAAATATTCTTACCGTCCGGATCCGCTATACAATGCGCGAGGAGGTCTAGTGCTCCAGTCACCCCGTTTGTAATCACCATCTACCAATATGAAAGCATGAGTGTTCGTAGCAGATTGCCTTTTATATAATGCTGTCATATGGAAACGGTTCTTCTTCTTTCTTCTGTAATTTCTTTTTGTCTACGTGCAATGTTTATCAAGCTATAATGACTTAAGAAGTGTTTTAGAAACATATAAATGTTACAGACTCCACAATATCACATTGGTGTGAGGCGACGAAGTAAGAGAGATGAAATGATAAAATCATTCTTTTTATGATCTAACTTTTAAATGTAAAATGTGCATATATACAATTGGGGATCTTACATGATCAGGCATCAGCTTATGCACAGCGCACAGCCTTTCGTTGAGGAGGCCGGCAACTGCTGAGCGCATGCTGAAGCAAACCCACTCAGTTACTGTAGGGGCATATTATTGGTTAAGGTACAACGCAGATGTATACTTCATTTCAGAGCTAATGTATCATTACTAACTGTACTAGCATGCTAACCGTGTATAGAATACCCCAGCGCCCCCTTAGTAAGTATGTACTAAGTATTTTCAATATGTCCCCTTGTAAATTATAGGGCCTGTAATCTTCAAGGTATTCATGAATAAAAGACTGCATGGGACTGAGAAATATATGCAAGAGAATGTAAATAATATACTAACCCTTCACTTCCAGTTGCAATGCCATAATACAAATCCCTCTGTATAGTTTCTTGAATGCCTGACTCGTTGAACTAAGGGAATATATCCTTAAATTTTAATTATATGCGTCAAGTTAGTTAGTTAGTTAGTTAGTTAGTTAGTTAGTTAGTTAGTTAGTTAGTTAGTTAGTTAGTTAGTTAGTTAGTTAGTTAGTTAGTTAGTTAGTTATGTCATCTTTTCCCCCTTACATAAGATATTTTGGCAAGTTATATTAGAGAAAGGTGTGGGTTATCAATAGCCTCGAGGCAGCCCTAGCTAGCGGCTACATAGCGTCTCCCGTCTGCCGTTCCGTCTGCCGTCAAGGGGTAGGCGGCTGAACAGTCTCAGAGGGGAGCAGATTTCAGAGTGAAGTTATTGTCTAATGAGGACCTTTATTTTCCATCATGGTGTAAACGTTAAACTTATTTTATTCAGTAGATGCATCTAGCGTGAAGTGAGTATCCTCTTTGCTTATACCTCAAATGAAAACCTCACTGCCTAGCTTACCCCAACTTGCCACATTTGCATATCTTGGCAAATTCCGGCCTGTGATTGGATAGTTTAAAAATGTAACATGGTTCCTCATGAGAAAAATGTCTATAAATTGATTACAAAATAGTTCCACCAAACAGATAATAGGCATATATGGGAAAATTCGAAGTTAGCTGTGACATACGACTTATCTATGCTTTATTCTTTTCACATTGACTTATTCAATACAGATTCTTTTATAGTTGTCACAAAGAAAGAACCTTCCTTGTGGCTAATAATATAAGTTTCTCTTGGCAAGGTTTTTTAATCAAATGTAAATACATGTGGAAAATGCTTACCCGCTCCAGTACTAGATCTTCACATAACGTATTTTCTGCTACCCCAAGGTTGATAATCTCCTAAAGTTTGAAATGGAGCATTTAATTGATTGCGTTCAAAGCTTGAATATGCACTAATTCATGTGTGTTTACCCCACAATTTCATATATATAGTCGACCAATAAAACCAAGGCGATGATCCATCTCAACAGCTCAATAATGGGCCAACGAAATCAAAATCACTTCTCCTGAGAAGTGATACACACATTGGGCTAAAACCAGGCAGATGTGTGCTATATCCTCATGGGAGACAGCGTTCATCGTGCAGCATTGGCTGCAGCCGAACTGATGGACCAGAGGCTTCTGTTTCATGCTTCTATGGCTGCTTATTGGAACCGTACTGGCGCCACTAACGGTTTCATTTGTCAACCATACATCGTCCCAACACAGCAGACGAGCCGACGGTTAAGCAGAAAGACCCAGAACCAGCCAGCAGTTTGCCATTACCTACCAGCCCTCCAGATCACTCCAAAGGTGAGGCCAGATCACCAACGATCCACCTGCAAATGACACTATGCTCTGGTGCTTTCTGGAGCATTTGGAACTACCATCCTCTATGTGAAATTGGGGGTTAACAAAAATGTATGTTTCATATAGTCCACACTTACCTTTTCCTTTTGCTATGTGGTTTAATCCTATTCCATAGTTTTTGGAGACTTATTTTTTTATAAATCCGTTTCAAATAAATAACTTTCTAGCTACTATGAATTATTCTTTGTTTATGGTATTATAAAAAACAATAAGTCTCCAAAACACTACGGAATAAGATTAAACCAGATATCCAAAAGAGATCATGTGTAATGTCCAAAATAAAACAACTTGCATATACTTACCTTTTCCGATGAACATATCTTATTAAAAAGCTCAGTCTTAATGTTCGAGACATTTAATGATTGCGTTCCTCTTTTAGAGAGTATAGCCGAAGTCATGCTGACGGTGTCTTGAATGAGGTCAATAGATGCGGTGAAATCTTTTATATGTAAAGGTAAATTGGTAGGAACTTTCATTATTTATTTATAAGGGAGGGTGATGATAAATTAAATCGTGGTCATTTTATGTTGACACCCTCTTTCCAAGTCCTACTGAATAGGTCATCGCAATATACACTGTCCGGAACTGGTCTGTGCTGTGTGGTAATTACGTGTAACCATAGTGAGCCATTACCTGTCTCCAACACATAAAACAAACCTCTAGTGAAGGAGATACCCCTCCTGGTGCACCATATTTTGCAGCATACTTGTATATCAAATTGACCGGCATACAATCTTGTCTATGGAAACCCATGCTCTTTATTGTTTCAATCGTTTTGCGCCAATTGGGGTTCGCTGTGGTCTTTTTTAATAAAAGTACTCTTCATAGTGCCACAGTTGATTTTAACAATATTTTTAGATATTTGTTGGGAATACGAGAGGGATGTAGTACTTCACAGTGTGAATAATGGTGTTGATTGTTTTATGTCTTATAGAGAAAACTCATTCTAACTTATATACCAGATTGGAATAATGTGATAATATTCTAGTTAGTTGTAATTTAATTTCTTCATAGTTTTTTTTTAATTATCGTTGTTTAACATTGAAAGAAGCAATTATATAATGTAAGTATATAGCTTAAGCATAAATATTTCAAAACATTTCAATATAATTTTATTTTATTTTATGTACTGTATATACATGTATATAATTGGACATTTATGAAAATGATATGTAGGTCTGATTCAACTAGAAATGGGAAAAGGCAACTAAAAGTTGAGAAAAGCAATAAGATATTCCAAGAATAGGAAGAACCATTATTAACATTATCAAAGACAGTATTTTTGGCGGGTGCACCCCTTTCAGTCATCTTCATAAAATTATAAACGCTCTTCACGTGATTCGATTATGAAAACCTTATATATGCATGGGCTCTATTTGTCTCCTGTACATGATTGCCTCTCCTTGGTAGAAATGTTTGAATCAGGTTGATATGACCATGTAGTGGACATACATAATAAATCAATTCGCTTATATGAAGGCCTAAATCAAAACTGCTATCATCTGACATCGTCAGTTTACAAGAAGGCCTATGTTACCACTCGCATCGCAAATCTGCATATTTCAAATTATGACATCTAATTACGATATGAGGATACCGTTCGTCGTAAATCGTAATTCGTGCTGATGGTTAAATTCAGAAGATAATCAACAATCCATGTGTATTGCGTTGGTCATGTGTAGACTTTTTAGTCCAAAAATGAATTACAATATGCGTTGTTTATTTCCATCATAAACTTAAGAAATTTCGCCTACATTAAATATTATATTGGAAAAAACATAATAAATGAACGAAACAAAATGCCTTTTTGGGTAATTGTCGTAAGTTTGTATACACTTTATCACATTTGATTTTGCATTGATAATATCGTGTGTATTACGTAATATAAGTGGCAATATGTCGCAAATTATGTAACATTGTCTTTCCTTGCCACAGTGGCAAGGAAAGACCATTCTACATATCATACATTTAATCATAGTATTTTACATCGATGGATCATCTACATGCTTACTCTTCGTTGCTCCCAATTAAGAAAATCTGGTTATAATTAAGTTTATACTATGATTACAAATATGAAATGGATATGTAGCTATTAATGACCCATTAATTTTAGCGAGGTACAAAAAAAGTACAAAACAAAACACGTTAGAGACAGCTCAGTGGCACGTCGTTGTCAAATTAGAGCAAATAATCAGCAGCAGTTACTAATGGGCAACTTTCACTCCCTGACAAATCAAACAATGGCATAGACCGACCGGGGCATGTCATTAAAAAACCCTTGGCCGACAAACAAGAATACTGGAAGCACATTTAAAACTTCCATTAAAACATTAATATCATGAGCTGTTGATGGGTGCATTCACTGATAAACACTTTCACTACCTTCAAAAACAACAAAACCCCAGATGAGAGTGTTGGGAACATTGGACTATTTCAGCAGTAATTTAGCAGTAATTTAGCAGTAATTTAGCAGTAATTCAGCAGTAATTTAGAACACCATTTCGGTGTGGGAGCTCACTCGGATACAGTCAAAGGCACATTAGGACAGCAGAACACGCTGTGGGCTTGTAGGTTTCCGCTGTGAGTGTTGTCAGAAGAGGATGGTCTGCTCGAGGGTCACGTGTTCACCATTTTGGTTGTGGCTGTTGGTGTCAATCTGGGTGCATGCGTGTACGGCTATCAATGTCAACCGGAATATTGTTATTAACTCAGGTAGGTTTCCGTTTAGTATGACGTTAGTAATGACTTTTTATTGGACATTTATTTCAATGTTGTTTGCTCAATCAACCAAAACGATTTAGGGTTGTTTGTTTCGACACAGTTTCAAACTTCACCTACAACTACTGGTCATCATTACCTAAACGAATAGCTAGATGTACTACCTAAAATAGGAATTTCTAATTTCCTATGAACATGATGTTTATTATGAAATTACATATGGGATAAACTATACAGCTGGTGAAACGTAATGTAACCTATGTCTCTGAGTAGTGAACGTTTATTACATACAAAAATAAATAGGGACAAAAATAAATAGTGAACTATTAAAAGCGGAATTTGAATTGCATGCCAGTGTTGTAAACAACGGAGTTATAAAACTAACCTGGGGTTACGTATGAAACTACAGTAAAATGCCATTATCCTTTAACAATCAACTGTTACAGACCCACCGATACCCATCATTTACATGTCTGTAAATGTACAAATGTCCTCAGGCGTAATTCACATTAAAACTTCTCTTTCGCCAGCACGCGTGCGCCCGTCGACCATGGGCACGGAGAACCGGCTCATCACGCATCTGCTCACCAACTACAGCCGCTACGGCCGCCCCATCGCCAACGTCTCGCGCCCCGTGCAGGTCTCCATCTCATTCTATCTCACGCAGCTTATGAGTCTGGTTAGTAACTCAAACATAAAGGTCAACTCTCTATCTCTCTGATATTTGATCAATTATATACCTTGTTATACTAGTTCATCAGGTGTGTGTCGTACTTAGTGGAGTATGTGACAGGATGTTATGGTATTTAATCTTACTCATTTTCATCTTTCATCTGGTTCATTCTTGATAGATGCATTGTGGCATATTGTTTGGCATTCGTGGGGTTCTTAAATATTTTATGTGATGGATAGGACGGATTAGGCAAAGTGGTTCCATTGATCGAATGTAAATATGCCATGACCTTTACATGTTTATACGGGAGGGGAGAATGCGATGAATTTTTCATTTCAATTTGCGGAAGTACAAAAAAAGTTTTACAGGTCTAAAGAATGATGACGAAGAAGGATGACACGCATAATTTTCACCCACCAGTAGCAAATACTGATGATTGTCTTCTATGATCCATGCAAATTGCAAATGTAATCTCTCGATGTTTACATGGACACACTAAATTTGTTTTCCCAAACATAACCGTGCCAACGTACCTTGTTTGCAAACTGCATCTGTAACTAGAATTGCATTTTGAACTGCGTCCCCGCACTTGACCGTAGTATCATGTTTATATACAACAACATAAAAAGGATTTTGAACAAGATCTTTTAAGTGAACTTCTTCATTTCATTTCGGTGTTTTAGAGCTTGCATAAAACCAATCTCAAAGACCATCTGTTTTCCTACTCAAGGCTTTTCAACGCGGGTACACTGTGATAAGAATTTAAGCTAATATTGAAATGATTTTAAGTAGTGCCGTACTATGCCAGACGATGTGAGATTCCTAAGCTTTATTACAATTTGCGGAGTTGACATTTTACGGCGCCTAGACCATTTTTTGAGGCCATGAATCAAAACCGGTCACAGTTTACGTTGGTCATAATTTACAATCTAACAAGTCCTCACAAAAAACATGTTCAAAATTTAAGCCATTTCGGACTTTAGTCGATCTCGTGCAGGTCTCATGCAGGTCTCGCGTAGTTTCCAACAACAAATAGGCAGTTTATTCAATATCATAAAAAAAACATTATATGGAGATCAATTCAGCTGATGGAGGGTAAAATACATTGTGGGCATTGTCAACATGAAAAATACTCCCAGCGTCTGCTTAGTGCTTGCCTAATGGTAGCGTGATGACATCTGGTGCATTTAATGCTACATATTTCAAGCGTGCAAGTGCGACAGTGTAACCTTTCATCTTCACACATGTGATTGTAATGTGTTACTTTATTTCCATTAGGCCTACCTTTTTTATATCTGCACAACACTAATGCAACGATGAGCGTCCAGCAGTCTCACCCTATATATCAATTGCCGACTGGTGTGATGGTGGCTAAGTGTAAACTAGATCAAAAGTGTTCCAAGAACACTGCGTCGCTAGAACGACGTTGACTTATGGGCAATTAAGATATATACTGAAATGATGTATACTTTACAATCAAGAAATGAATTTGAGGAGAAAACATCAGAATGAATGAGAATCAATATATCACTGGAAAAGATATTTGTGTTGCCATACAATAGTACTACTTGAATAAGGACACTAATCAATATCAGTTTCAAACCCAATAATCAATATTTGCTGCTTGGTGGGATATAGATTTTTCTTGTTGGCTTAATTGCATTGAATATCAGTAAGAATGTCATGAATGGGCTTCTAGAGAGCACAGTTTAATTGGCAGATTGCCCAAAATCGAATCACTTCGGTGTCGTCTCATAACTCATAGTTGTGTAAAGTTTGAACGAAATCGGTTCATCGGTACGCCCGCTAGCTTGTCCGGAGACATACATACAAACATACATAGTTAGTTAGTTAGTTAGTTAGTTAGTTAGTTAGTTAGTTAGTTAGTTAGTTAGTTAGTTAGTTAGTTAGTTAGTTAGTTAGTTACAAACGAAGGAAACAAAATGCTTGCTTCAGCAGCTGAGCTGAAGCGACGCAACAACGCCTACATTTCTCCTTTATCTTCAATAATGTCAGATTGCTTATACACTACAAGTCCAATATCTGCATCACGAATACTATTTCTTGAAACATTTTTATTTGATGAACTCAAAATATGAAACTCGTTTGGTCGGGGCTCCTAATCTTGATTTATTCTCCGATTTCAAATAGCCGATTCTAGCTCCAGATGCTCCAAAAGACGCCAGAAATGAGAAAACAATATCATCACCCTTTCTATGGTGCCTCGTGTGTATATTTTGTGGCCAAAACGTACGGGATCGTCTGGAAACACGATATGTAACCTTTCTAATGGACGGGATATGCACGCAGGTTTATGGAACATTCGGAAATACCACACCTTTAATATGGGAACATCTTTATGAACATTTCATCAATGCCACATTGAAGCACAAAGACTATACGACGACCAAATTAGCCCTTCAGATGACCCAGAAAAGCAAAAAGATGATCCAAATAAAAAACTCATTAACCCAAACCGGGAGCCCACAAGCTGAAAAAATCAAAACCACTACTCCAGAGAAGTGATAATTATTTTTGGACCAGAACCATGCAGAAGTGCGTCCTTTCCTCCGGGAAGTCAGCATTAATTATGGAACATCGTGAACAGCCCAACTGTTGGAACAGAGGCTTCTATTTCATCCTTCCATTGCTTCAGATTGTGACGGCAGTGGCGACACTTACAGTTTCATCTGTCAACTATAATCTTCCCAAAGCAGCAGACGAGGCCAATGTTAAATGTAAATGTAAATGTCAAGTAAATGTCTGGTTTATAGTCTTGATCCAAGTTTTGATCTCACGACTTTACAATTTACACCAGGTCATTGGCCCACTTAATGATCAGCAATTGATCATTTCTCATATGCTTGCATCGGCAGCACATTCAGCGCACAATGCTAATCACTCTTACAATCACTCACTCACTCTTCCAACCCAATGACCTGTACCTAATTAACGTGTAGGTGCCACGGAGCAGTGTGCAACTGCTTTTAGGGATGAGTTTGCTCAACACCCACCACCAGAACCGACTGGGAATCGAACCCACAACCTTCTGGTCACGAGTCCAACTCCCTATCCACTCGGCAACGGAAGCACACCAAGTGCAAAGCAAACAAGACCCATAGCCAGCCAGAAGTGCCCCATTCACAACCGAACCAGCCAGATCACTCCAAAGTTGAAGCCAGAACACCCACGTCCATCTCGACTTGACCCTAAGCTGCTGGCGTCTTCTTAAGCATCTGGAGCTAGCATCGGCCATGGGAAATAAGGGGCGTATATGTGATGTATTCGGCCCCCATTTCACATGGCCGATCCTAGCTCCAGATCTTCCAAAAGACCCCTGATTTGTCACTTCGGGGTGGTTTGTGCGTGATCTGGCCTCAAATGTTGAGTGATTTGATTGGTTCGGCAGGGATTGTGCCGTTTTGGGCGGGTTCTAGACCGATTTTTCTTATTTCGTCTTGTGTGCTCGAACCCACACCATCGCCATGCTTTTCGGGGCTGTCTGGGGGGCTTTCTTTACTATTTGCAACAACCTTAGGTCCTTTTGCTGAAACGTGGCCTCGTCTGATGCATTGGGAAGATGTATGGTGATAGGTGAAACCGTAAGTGCCGCCACTACCGTCTCAATCAGAAGCAATATATGCTTGGGACGGAAGCATCATTTTCAACAGCACAATGTTCCTAAAAGGTTTTTTCTATGATTGCACAGTACATGAAAAGTATGATATATGTGATATGTATCTGATGGGAAAATCATCTAGAATTCATATAAATCAAATTTGAATCCTCTAGCTCTCTTTATAAAAAAAAGTTATAGTACATTTACCGACCCCTACCCCCATAGCATTTCCGGTAACCTGTATATGGAGTCTGTAGATATGAGTACTTATATGTTAATAAAACATGATAGATGATTATGACTTTTAACATACATATCATGGGATATACTGATATGATATACTAGCAATATTGGAGTGCATTTGTTTTTTTAAAAAATTCAATATTCATGATAGCCATTACGTAAAAATACATTCTCACGAATAACATTTTGATTATTAATATTACATCTGTGGTTTTGGTGCCTAACTATATGTTTTGGGGGTCATAGAATCTAAATCCAGCAATAAAAGTCACATTGATCAAACAGATATAGGCAAATCCAAGATGGCCGCCACAGAGTTGGGTGAATTCTGTGATTGCCTTGAACTTTTTAACTGTTAATACCATAAATATTATTTTGTTGTCCAACAACATGTTTTTGGCGTCATAGAATCCGAACTAGCTAACTAAAGGCATGTTGACTACATAGATATAGGCAAATCTAAGATGGCAGCCACTGAGATTGGTGAATTCTGTAATGTCCAGAATGGCCACCAAATCCTTAAAATGCCCATATCTCCATCAATAAAGGTGCTAGGAATGCGATTCTGTTGTCTACTGTAGGGTTATCAGCTACAATTAATTCGACTATGTATCTTAGATATAGGTAGCATGACATCTGACATCAATTATTAGAAAAATATTGATAGAAATCATCAAAAAGATATCATAAAGTAGATTTTACTCCTTAGTTATGACAAAATGTCATAGTGACCATAACTTAGTGATTATTCAGCCACCTCATGATATCGACACTTGAGAGATCAATGTATTCAAATCGCTTCCTCATCAGTTTCTGAATCATCATCATTATCATCATCACTATCATCACATTGTGTACAGAAAATGAGGTCCTGTAAGAAGTCAGTTATATACACAGATATTAATGCCACAGTATCTAAATACACAGAGATCATGACCTGCTTCCAAGCCATGGTCTTACTCTTACAGGCTGTTATACTGTGGCAGAAAGAGAGAAATTCTCTAAGTTGTGAAGAGTAGATGCAGGAGCAGATTTCCATGTCAAAGCACAAGTTGCCTACTACTACCGACTATTTAGGTAGCAGTCATCGGGGCACATGCGTGATACCACAGTATCTCCGAGTTACTAACTCCTCACTACTAACATGGCCGTAATCAGAGTCACTTCTTTCATACAATCCCAATACTAAGCTCTCAAAAACTGATGAGGGAGCGATTTGAATACATTGATCTCTCGAATGTGCGTATCATGAGGTGGTTGAATGATCACTAAGTTTTGATCACTGTATGGTTTTTCATTACTTATATGTAAAATATGTAACTTTTAACATGATTTTGATGATTGTTATCAATATTTTTCTAATAATTGATGTTGGGTGTTATGTTACCTTTATCTTAGATACAAATCTAAATTACTTGTAGACCCACACTTTACACAAGACAACTAAATCACATTAATAGCACCTTTATTCGTGGAGATATGGCAATTTTAAGGTTTTGGCAGCCATTTTGGACATTACAGTATTCACCCATCTCGGTAGCAGCCATCTTGGATTTGCGTATATCTATGTAGTCAATATGGCTTTAGTGAATTAGTTAGCTGGTTCGGATTCTATGACGCCAAAAACATATTGTTGGACAACAAAATAATATTTATGCCATTAATAATTAAAAAAGTATAAGCCAATCACAGAATTCACCCATCTCTGTGGTGGCCATCTTGGATTTACCTATATCTATTTTATCAATGTGACTTTTCATTGCTGGATTTAGATTCTATGACCTCCAAAACATATAGTTAGGCACCTAAATAACAGATGTATCATTAATAATAAAAATGTTATTAGCGAGAATGTATTTTTATGTAATGGCGATCATGAATATTGAATTTTTTTTAACAACAAATGCACTCCAATATAGCTAGAATATCATATCATTATATCCCATGATATATGTATTAAAAATCATAATCACCTATCATGTTTAATTTACATATCAGTACTCATATCTACAGACTCCATATACAGGTTATCGGAAATGCTATGGGGGTAGGGCTCGGTAAATGTACCATAACTTTTTTATAAAGTGAGCTAGAGGATTTAAATTGGATTTATATGAATCCTAAATGGTTTTTCCATCAGATACATATCACATGTGATACTTTTCATGTACTGTGCAATCATAGAAAAAAGTTTTTCAACAAACTTTTACTGTATCGCAAATTCCGTGAGATGGGCCCCCAAAAATACTCATTAATTTTTCGTTTAAACAAACATTTCAGAATAATTTTTTTATTGGTTCTGTTTCAGACACCCAAAGGCATGTAGCAAATGTAATTAAATAATCATAACTGCTTTCTATAACATGCATTACACCATTTTCTGAGATACAGTTTATTTTTTAATAAGTAGAATTTTTCTTAGGTACCCATTTTCAATCAAACAGTACGCTTTCTTCCACCAACAGCCGCACACAAGAAATTGATTTTCATAATCTATGGATACAGCCCTTTCTAAAAATGTATAACAACCTTTTGGTACTTTTCGAGTGGAAACATCGCCCCTACAGAAGGGACTATAGGCATTCTTTTAGGACCCTTGATGTTAGCTCAAAATACAAATCTTGCACTGGAATCATTTGTCGCGGCCCTTACTGGACTCCTAATATTAGATGCAGTTCAGTAGTATAGACAATAAATACTGTGTGTGCGTTTAAGTAGTAACAGCAGCAGCATTGTTCTTTTGTTTTAAAAGTTTCTATGGAAGGTATTTTTAGTATTGAATGTAATCAATCTCCACAAGTGCTTAAATATACTATAATGTTATAAATTTCTCAGAAATTAACATATATAGGTGGGTAACTTTTTAAAAACAAAATGTATACTGTGGGTTACTTTTTCGCAAAAATAGGTATATTGGTGGGTGCCATTCTCAACCTGTCAGAAGTACATCCGCACCAACGTCCACCCCCCCCCCCCCCACCCCCCTCAAGATCAAATGAGTGGGCTTAATAGAGGGGTTCCACAGTATTAGCATGATTAAGTTTCAGTGGGCCTGGAAAGATCTTTGGGGAATATGAAAACTGCCTTGTTCAACATGTTACGCGAGGTTGTTTTGGACACAATTTGCCGTTTTACTTATAATAAGGTGAACAGTGGTGGCTAAAATTAGTAATGACGGTCTCAATTGAAGCAATCTTTGTGACCAATGATTAATGATGGGCAAAATAACGTGTTGTTAACTTATGATGTTTACATGTATCTTAAAGAAGTGTTAGTTTTTCATCTATATTTGTTACATCTAAAAGTGATCCATTACCAAATGAACCACTCAGATCACTCAATATTTGAGGACTGAACACCCATGAACCACCTCGAAAAGACACAAAGCAGTAATCATTGGATGACTCAAGTAAACATATCTAATACCGTCGTAGGTTGGCAAGACAAAAATACTCTCCACTGTATGTTAAAAATAGCGTACATTTTACTCTTATATCTGGTTGTATTTTGCAGCAGAGGTTATATTTTGCCTCACCAAGTCCATCTTCGGGGGTGTGGTTACGTTTTGTGTTAACGCAAAACATAACTGGTTATATTTTGCGGCTGGTTATGTTTCGCGGTCGAACAAGAGACTACCATATACTCAGAAACGATTTGCGATACGGCCTTGGGTCAGTCATGATCGTCGTCTGCTGCATGGTCATTAATGACCCAACTGAGAGTAGGTGACCCAGATATTTACTTTAATTACATGAGGATGACACCTGCCCTCTTGGAAGAGATTTTGCATAGAACAGAGACACGAATAATAAAGCAAAACATTGGTTGGTGTAAAAGTATTACTCCCGGGCTGAAGCTGGCTGACACCCTCCGTCATCTGGCAGCAGGTCATAAATACTCAACATTGGCATATGACTTCAGGGTTAGTCGTCACACCAACACGGCATTCCTACCACAAGTTTGCAAAGCAATCCATGAAGAGCTTTCTGACGAAGTGATGCACTTACCACAACATTATCCTGTTGTTCTTCAAAAGTACTAGTAATAATAATGGTAAATAAAGAACACAACCATGAACATTTGGCGACTAAAAACTACAGTTTATTTGTTTTGAATATTAACTTTTAGAAAGACAATCCAAATAAACAAAACATATGCAAACTGTGCATATCATACAAAAGTATAATATATAAATAAATCTTAATGGTAGCATACAAATTATCTGAATCTTAAACAACCAAATATTTAAACAGTTGACACAGGAGGTCACGTGATGCTGCCACCAAAATACAATAGGGCGTCTATAATGCCCGAGAATGACTAGTGCCATTCTTTATAAATGAAAAGGCATGGAGAGATGTGGCTGCAGAATTCTTCGCCATGCTTCGTCTGTCTCGGCCGTGTCCAGTCAACTATAACGGCTCTGACGCCTCGTACGGCTCGGGGACTTTGGCATGCTTGATATTCAGACTGTTACGTAATAAATATTGATACATTCCAGCCGATCCGCCCCGAAATGACAATTCGGGCGTCTTTTGGAGGATGTGGAGCTAAGATCGACCATGTGAAATGTGGGGTTTATCAAATATATTGTCGTGCGTACATATACGGATGAAAATAAAGCTGCCAGTAAAGGGATTGGTTTTGTCATTACAATGACATAAATAACTACACTTGTGCGAAGTTCTTATGAACT